>JAUELO010457102.1:0-12727 GCA_032357855.1 Amphibolips quercusostensackenii | reverse complement strand
TTTATTCTCGGATTTCACCCTAAAGAAGTTAAAGATATTTGGCCTATTACAAGCACGAATCAGCAGCAGGTGTTTGAAATTCGCAAAGGCACATTTCCTGCCGATTGACCAATCGAATTGCAAGTAACATGTGATGCCCTGCTTCCATACTAATCGAAAAGCAATATGTGAATATTCACAAAAACAAATGCATCTTCTATAAGCCACATTTGAAGAGTTATCTTGACTCGAAAATATCATGTCAAGTATACATTTTTGAATTATATTTATGTAAAGAACAATTTACGATACAAAGTATTGTGATTATGTTATCACAAAATATTATTAGTTCCCACAGTATTTTATATAATCTCAGAACTCCAAAATTATTAATTTCAGTGCTTGTTTACAGAAAAATAAAATCATAAAAAAATATGCCAATTTTGTGTGGAATTTAAATTTTCCCTAATGAGAGTCCTGCTAAAACTTTATTAAGAAAATGTTAACTTTTTAAGTAGGTGCCCTTCTATTGTTAAATATTTTTTAACTTCATTAATGGTAAAATAAATATTTTGTTTCAATACAGATATAATATATTCTTTTCTTTTTTAACTGAATTTTTTCAGATTAACATATACATTAAATATTCTTCATAATATATAAATTATAAATTATTAAATTGTAATAATTATATGCTATATAATATGCTTTTTTTAGATAAGCAAGGTTCCAGTGAGGCTTCCAGTAAAGATGAAAGACGATTTGAAAACAAAAAAATAACAAAAACTGAAATAAAATTATGCTATGTGCAATAGAAAAGTGAAAAATTAGTCAATGATCATTTTTATAATTAATTAGCAAAAAACCGCATCGACAAACTAATATTTCTCAAATTTATGTTTTAATTACATTTTTATTTGGTTTATTTTGTTAAAACTTTTTTTTTATTTAAAATTGATTTACTAAATTTGAAAGTTAACTATTTTATTGTTGTTAAAAAAATTATATTTATTAATTGAAAATCAAACTTTTTGGTACGAAATTTAAGTGTTTTGTTGAAAACTCATCTTTTTCAGTAGAAATTTAGTTTACTTGGTTACAAATTTAAGCACTTGATTAAAAATCAATATTACTTGTCTCAAATTAAACTCTTTAGTTGAAAATTAATTTGTTTCAGTACAATATTTAACTATATGGTTGAAAATTCGCCTTTTTTTTGTAAATTATCTGTTCTTGATTTACCATTAAAACCTTTTTTAAATTAAAATATTAACTACATATTACATTTTTTGTGAAAATTTATTTATTTATTTTTTAATTAAACTAATTGGTAAAAAGTTAAACTTATTAAATGAAAATGCATTTTTTGTTCCTAAACATTCATAATTTGAGTTAAAAATTAATTGAATAATTTATTAAAACTAGGCTTTTTGGGTTAAACCTAACTGTTTTAGTTTTCAATTTGAATATTTTTTTATTGAAATATCAACGGTCACATTTTTAGTTGAGAAATCATGTTTGTTGTCAAGAATTGACCTTTTTTGTTGACAATTCAATTTGTGTATTTGGCTAAAAGTTCATACTTTTTGGTAGACTTGATACTCTTGGTTGAAAATAATAATATTTGCTCAGAAATTGTATTATTTTGTTGAAAGTGTAATTATTTCCTTGAAAATATAATTATTTCTTTTATTAGAAACGGAAATGTTCAGTCGAAAATGATTTTTTTTTTAATATAAAGATGCAACCGATTTTTTGATGATTCCCTTTTTTAAGCTAAATTGAAGTCACTGGCTGGGAGTTTAACTTATTTGGTCAAAATTTAACTGTTAAATAATTTACTAATTAACCTATTTACTAATCCACTTTTTTACTTCGTTACTAATTTTTTTATTCAAAGTCTCACTTGTTAATTAATTAAATGATTTACTCATTTGATAATTTACTTATACTTATATACCAATTTACGGAGACACTAACGTATTTATAGGCTTATTCACTTATTTGCATGTATACTCATTTACTTATCAACTTTTTTACCAATTTACTCATTCACTAATTTATTTGTTCACTAGTTTACTTTATTATTTACTTATTCACTTATTTATTAATTTACTAATCTACTTATTTTCTAATTAGCTTATTAACTAATTCTTTTATTTACTTGATAAGTTATTCTCTAATTTTGTTTTTTACTTATTTACTTATTTTCATATTTACTAATTTTCATATTTACTAATTTACTTGTTATTTTATTTACTTGTTTACTAATTCACTTATTATATTATTTACTCATTGACAAATTTACTTGTTTAATAATTTACTAATTTAATTATTTACTTCGTTAACACTTTACTTATTTACTTATATGCAAATTCACGGAGACACTAACGTATTTATAGACTTATTCGCTTATTTGCATATATACTCATTTGCTTATGCACTTGTTTACCAATTCACTCATTCACTAATTTATTTGTTTACTAGTTCACTTATTTACTTATATACTCATTTATTCATTTACTAATCTACTTATTTTCTAATTAGCTTATTAACTAATTGTTTCATTCACTTAATAAATTTTCCACTAATTTTGTTTTTTACTTATTAACTAATTTTTATATTTACTAATTTACTTGTTATTTTATTTACTTGTTTACTAATTCACTTATTAACTCATTTACTAATTGACAAATTTACTTGTCCAATAATTTACTAATTTAACTATTTACTAATTTACTTATTTACTTTGTTACTACTTTACTTATCTACCAATTTGCTTATCAAATGATTAAATGATTTACTTATTTACTTATATGCTAATTTACGTAGACACTAACATAATTATAGACTTATTCACTTATTTGCATGTATACTCATTAACTTATTCACTTGTTTACCAATTAACTCATTCACTAATGTTCTTGTTTACTAGTTCACTTATTTACTTATTTATTAATTTACTAATTTACTTATTTTCTAATTAGCTTTTTAACTAATTTATTTATTTACTTAATAATTTATTTACTAATTGTGTTTTTCACTCATTTACTAATTGTCATATTTATTAATTTACTTATTATTTCATTTACTTGTTTACTAATTCACATATATACCAATTTGCGTATTCACTAACATATTTATTAACTTGCTTAATAAATTAATAATTTACTGATTTACTTATTTATTAATTTACTAATTTACTTATTCACTCACTCATTCACTTATTGACTTATTTATTTACTAACTTACTTATTCACTAATTTCCTTATTTACCAAATTACTAATTTAGATTAGTGATTTTGTATTAATTTTGTATCAATATTTTATATTAAGTTAAGCTTAAAAATCCTTGCCTTTTTGAAAGACTCGAATTCAGGCTTTGGAAATAATTGCATGATCTAGTAAAATGTAATTTGAAAATTACAAACTCTGGTTAAATAATTGCACTGTGTAGTTTAGTTAAGTAATTGCACACGACAATTATATTTCACAGCTCAATTGTCTTTAATAATCTCGGTCTTTTTGTGGAGCAAGCACAATTGTGTGATTGGACGTGTTGTTTTTTTCTTTGCTGCTGTAAAAGTGGCCTTCCTGGCCACTTCGTCCTTTTTTGGGTGAAGGGCAGGCACCTTGCTTGCCGCCTATTGTAGCGGAGGGAGTTGATTGTCCTTCAAAACGACAACGTCGCCAATTTACAGATTTGCTGCTGAGCCGCAACGTCATTTCATGCGCTCCTGAAGACTGCTAAGGTACTCAACAGACTACTGCTTTGGAAATGCTGCTTTCTTTTTTGTAATCTGTCTCAGATGATAAGTTTATTTATTGGAATGCTCGTTACATCAGTCTCGCATAATTCTTTCATGACAGAGAGCATCCTTCAGTTTGGTTGATTAAAGTATCTAAGTAAGTTCTTAGAGTTGCAAGCTCCGACGAAGTTAGTACCATTGTCAGAGTATAAATTGATTTCTCTGTTACGGCGTGACATGAACTTATTTAGGAAACTAAAAAAAGCTGTTGTAGTTAAATCGGTTACAAGCATTAGCTGGCGAGTGCCATCTGACTCCCGGTGTTTTTGATTCTTTTGGTCTTCTGAATTCAACCATTTCTGCTTTGGTTGAGGAATCTGTATGTTGATTTAAAATAACTCCCTCGCTGTTGAAACACCACTTTCAAACATTGTATCCTACATTCTCTGATGCTGAAGAGACTTGAGCGGGCAAGTCCAATGCTTCTTCGATGGAGTCTGCACCAGTGATCATATCGTCCACATTAATATCATCAGCTATCATTTGTCCTGCTACTAGGTTACCATCCTTGATGTTTTTAGAAACCTCTTTCGAGTACCTAGTTGCTAGAAAGAAAGCTGCTGCTTAACCGTATGTAATTGTATTAAGCTGAAAAGTCGTAAGTCGTTCTTTATAATCTTCTCGCCAAGGAATGCACTGCAGGTTGCGATGGTTAGGATAAATTTACACCAGTCTGTACATTTTATCGATGTTCGCTGTAATGACAATGCGATGAAGTTTGAAACGTGAGACTAGTGAGAGAAAATCATGCTGAAGAGTTGGCCCGACGAGAAGTATGTCCTTCAGTGACTTTCCGGACGTACCTTCAGCTAATTTGTCGAAGACGACTTGCAACTCAGGCTTTGAAACTTAGGCCTTAAAACTGCATGATGAGCAAAATAATACCTTATTTGATGACCTTGTGAGGACTTACCATTTACCATGTTACACATTTCTTGTCTTACAAGTATCGAAATAGCTGTACAAATACTTATGACATGAAAATGCTTTTTTCTTTAAAAAATAATAAAAATTCTCTATTTTTTATCTTAAATTATTTATAACAAGAATAAAATTTATGTCTTAACAATATTTCAAAATTCAGTAAGTCTGCGAAACTATCTTAATCGATGTTAGATAGAAATCAAATTTTGTTAAAAAAAAAATGAATGAAAATTTCTCATCCAATAATTTAAATTATTAATTACAAAGCTAAATATTAGGTATAAATAATTGTTTGATGTTTAGTAAGCTCAAAAAGCTACTTTGATGAATATTAGATCACCCACAATTTTTTTTCGCAAAAAAGTAGGAAAATCATTACTTGTTCATAAAATTTGGTTATAACAATACAATTTTACAATAAACCATTTGCCTTTTTCATGCCTAAGTTGTAATGTATCAAATTATGTTTTTATAATTAAATTAATGAGTAAAAACTGTTTCTACAAGTTTAAAAAAGTTTGGAGACTTTATTTTTCAATTTCTCATACGGGATTCAGAAGAAGCAATAGCCAGTTCTCAATTTTTTTGATCATGAGTAATTGTTAATGTTATAAATGAATCTAGTAAACAAATGCATACCTCAGTTGTTTTGTGGTATTAGGATTTTGTTTGTGTAACATGAATGAGTGAAAATTTGTCGACTATAAATAATATGTACCTTTCTTTAATACTTAATAACAAGTGTAAATTGTTTAAATAAATTTTATGAACAAATTCAGATTTTTCTGCATTTTTAACCAGCAGATTTTTTTAAACACAATCAATATAAAATTGCTTGGAAAAATTCTGTCGCCCATGATACTTTATTAACGAAGAATAATTCTAATTTTTTTAACAATTTCAATCAAGAATCCGCGCTTTCCATATTTTTAAAGAGTTTACAAAGGAAATCTCTTTGTTGAAAATTGACAAAAATCTTTTTTTTATCAAATTCATGCAAACAATTAACCATTGTTATCAAGTTTAAAAACATAGCACGCATTATTTATTGAGAATAATTTTTAAAGGAATTATGTGAAAGGAAAGAAGTTTCAAAAACGCGAAATAACTTAAATATGACTTTGCTTATAACAATAAAAACTATTTTGGATTTTTTAAAATTGTAACTAAGCATTGTTTCTATATATATTCCAAGCAAAAAATAAAAAAAAAGTCTTGAAAAATATTTTTAAGTTTTAGGTAGCACTTCCACTACTTCATTTAAAAAAAAAAAAATTTTAAGGTTGTATGTAACCAGTTGTAACCTGCTTGATATTATTTGCAAGGAGTGTCTTTACTGATTTTATGAAGTTATACATAAATATCAGTAGTTGTGAAAAATGAGATCGCTTATCTATAAAAAAAATTTCAATTTTTTTTTCAATAAAAAAAATCTGTCCACCTTGTGGGCACATTCTTATTAGGCGCTTCGCGCACGGCTCGCTTTGCTTGCAAGTTTCAGCGCGCCTAGGGTGCGCTGCTGTTGTATCTCACGCTCTTTTTTGTCAAAAATTAAAAAAACTTGTATTTGATGTGAAATTTAATATTATACCAAAAAAGAATAATTCCTGATAAAATGTTCAAAATTATAAAACAAATATTTTAAATTTCAAAGAAATTTTCTAGCCGATTGTTAAATTTTTAACTACAGAAATGAATTTTCAACTAACAGTATTCGTTTTATACCAGAAAAATTTTATTTTCAACAAAATGAAAAAGTTTTTAACAAATAATTAAAGTTTAAATTGAAGAAAATGAATTTACAACCAAACATGGAATAACTAAATTTTTAGTTAAAAAAATTAACGTTTACCAGAAAAAATCTAAACAAAATAGCTGAATATAAAAAAACAGGATTTTTTAATAAAATGTTGAATCATCGATCAAAAAGAATAATTTCAAACAAAGTAGATTTACTTTCTACTGAGTAGTTAAAGTACTAACCAAAAAGGTGAATTCTAAAATAAAATATAATAGTTGATATTTTAACCAAAAAGGATTTTCATTTTTTTTCTAAAAGCAGCTAAATTCATCCAAAAATACGAATTTCGAACCAACTAGTTATGTCCTTAACAAAAAAAAACACGTTTTTATGAAAATTCGATCGCTAACAAAATTGTAGATCCTTTTTGAACGCAAACTTTTTGTTGATTAATTTTTTTCGTACCTTGTGTTGTTTTTTAAAATTTTAATTTTTTTATTAGTAATGTTTTTTTTCACCATTGAAACAAACACTACGCATATAATAAAAAGAATAGTGAATAACAAATTTGTAGCTTTTTTTTAATAAACAAATTTTGTCTTTTTTTTGTATCTTGCTTCTGTTTTCAGTGATCCAGAAAACGTTTAAGAAAAATTAGATGATGCTGCGGACCTTACACGGAAAAGATTTGTTTTATAAAAAGTGTAGAATTAGTTCAGAAGTATTGGACGGGTACCAAAATGTCGGAGATCTTGCATAACTGTTAATAAAAGATTTTAAACTTCTCAATACTAAATGAAAACGAGTCTTGTAATTCTCGATGATAGTGTAGGAAAAATAGGTTTGTATTTACTATAAAAAACTTAATTAAGAAGCTTAATTCAGTTCACGACGAATTGTAGAGAAGTTGTGAAAATTTTTTTGTTTTCGAAAAAAAATGTATAAGTTCTTAAAGTGAAAAATAGCGTGCTAGTTTTACAGAAACTCCAAGCCAGTCTGGAAAAATACTCGTATATTTGCGATTCGAGGTGCGCAGTCGAACATCAGTTGGCAATGTGGAATGAAGGCGACTGCAACCTGTAACATTAGGATTGTCTTCTAACGCAAAAACCGGTAGTGAAGAAGATTGTTTGATTCAAAAAAATTTTATTTTAATTGAAAAAATATATTCAGCGGCGATTCCTATTAACAATTACTTACAATACAAGCCGATAAAGTCCGAAAACGTTGATTATTTCGTGAATGTTCAAGAGTAAAAAAAAAGACGAATATAAATGCAATATCTTAATGTGGGCTTTCAACCAAAACAAAAACAAATTTTTTTTACCGAGACGAATGATGTTGTGCTAAAAAAACAAATTCTTAATAAAATACATTAATTTTCAATAAATTGTTGAATTTTGAAGCCAAAAAGACTAATAATCTACAAAATAGTTGAATTTTTAACCCGAATATCTAATTTTTCAAAAAATTATTTTCAACCAAAAATATGAATTGTGTAAAAAAATGTGGAATTATTAAAATCAAAAATATGATTTTTTGTCAATTAAGGTTATTTTAGTCGAATTGTTTAATATTTTTAAAAATATTTCACTTTTTAAAATTTAAATTTTCAGAGTAAGAAAAAGACAAAAATGAAAGCAATATCTTCTTTTAGGACTGACAAAATGGATTTTTTAAGCTCTAATTACAATTAATTTTTACAGGCATATTTAATTAATTCTAATTACATAATAATATAAATTGATTAGTAGTTTTAAATTAATAATAATAATTATTACAATTGAGTAATTTTTAATCTAATATCCTTTTAGACAACAAAACGAAACATTTTAAAGTAACTGAATTCTGAAACACATACTCAAATTTTTCAGTAAAAATATAAATTTTCAACAAAAATAGAAAAGTTAAACTTCTAGTTAGAAAAATTAGTTAGGATAGTTGAGCTTTAAGCCAAAAAGATGAATTTTTAACTGAAGTAATGAATTTTAAACTGAAATACTTCAATTTTCAACCATAATGATGAATTTTTAAACAACAAGATAATTTTCTACCAAAAAATACAATGAAAAAACATTAATTTTTAATGAAATAGTTGAGTTATGAATTAGGAAAAATTAACTTCAAACCGAAAATAAAATAGTTAAATTTTTGGTAATTAAAATTAATAATAAATACTCATATATATAATATTTATAAATCATAAGTAAAATAATCATCTTTTAACAAAGAATGGTTGAGTCAAAAAATAACTGTTTAATGAAAGGAATGAGTTTTTAATTAATGTTATGGAATATTTAACTGGTACATTAGTCATATTTTCAGCTGAAAAAATGATTTTTAAACAGAAAAGAAACAATTTTTTGATAAAATAGATTATATTCTAACCCAAAAGACGATAATTTTTAATATTTTAGTAGAATAAGTTAAATTTTTAGTTAGAAAGAAAAAACAGTTTTCAACTACCATAATAAATATGTAAATAAAATAATTTAATTTTTGATCATAAAGATGAATTCGTAACCAAGAAGTTTGATTTCTACTAAAAAAGACCAATTTTCAAGTAAAAAATAATTTTGAATAATCAAAAAGTTAAAATAATTTTAAACAGAAAAATTTTACTCCAAGTAATTTTATTTCCATCCTTACAGGCGAATTTTTAACCAAAATTATAAATATTTACCTGTCATACTAAAATTTCAAATCAGCAAGAAGTATTTTCAGACAAATATATTAACATTCAGAAAAGAAGATAATTTTGTATAAAAAATCGTCTTTTTAACAGCATACATGTATTTTTAATAATATAGTTAAATCCTCTATTAAAAAAGCTTAATTTTCATTCAAATTGTTGAATTTTAAACTAGAAAAGGTCAGTTTTTACGAGAAATGAAACAATTGAATTTTGCGTTGAAGAAATTGAGATTCGACCAAATTGATGGATTTTGAACTATGATGATAATTTTTAACTGGGATAGTTTAAATTTTTATGAAAAAAAAGGAATTTTAAACAAAAAGTATTAATTTTATATACAAAAAAGAAACTTTTCACAAATCACAAAAAAAATTTTAAACAAATAGCTGAATTTTTAAGTAAAAGATGTTAACTTTTTAGACAAAAAGAAGAACTGAAAAAAGAAGAAAAAAAACTTTTTTAACCAAAAATAGATTAGTTTAATTTTCTCTTAAAAATCAAATTCTTCACAAAAAGCGTATTTTTAGCAAAAAACTTAAATTTTTTACTAGGAAAGTTAAATTTTTGGCTAAAAAAATGGATTTTAAATTAATTATCAGTTACATTTTCAACCAAAGATGGATTTTTAATTGAAATGATGAATGTTCAATAAAAAAATTAATTTTTCGTAATTGAGTTCAACTTTTAACCAAGAAGTTCAATTTTTGAAGAAAAAAAAATAATCCGGAACCTAATAAACACACTCATATACCCTACGACTATAGATGAAATAGAAATCACTTTTTCAAATTGGCCAAAATTATTTAAGTAATAAAAATTTGAAGTTTACTGCGATCAGAAACAAATTCCCGGATTTTTATTAATTTTTCGGACAATAAAATTCCAGATTATTTTTCAGTCGTATCGACATCCTAAAATTTTTAACTTACTCATATTATTAATCTTGAAAATAAGAACATCTTGTAAATATTAAAATAAGGAGGCTCTTAATTTTTATAACATTTTGGTACCGCTAAGATTCCCAGACTGAGTTATACGCTTTTTGTAGGACAAATTTTATCCGTGTACAGAAAAAATATCGATGCTGCTATTGATTAATAACACAACCATAATTGTATCAAAATAATTATTGTGTGAAAAAATAAATTACATGGACTGAACGTTTCGCTGAAACTGCAAAAATAACTTTTGTTATACCTAAGGTCAAACGGTAATTCCCTTTTCTTTTTTTTAATATAAAACATATGTAAATGGAAAGGTAATTTGAAAATAAACTATAACAACTTAAAGATTTTATAAATAGCAATACAAATTTAAATAAATTTTAATAAATTTTAAATTGTATGTACTTTCGTTTTTTCATACAGACCGAAAATCAGCAGATGATCTATTTTTTAATTAAATGAAATATAATACTAAATAGAATAGTTTCAGCTTGTACATAGGGAATAAGAATGAGTAAGCGCACTTTGATTTTATTTACTTGTGGAAATAAAATAATTACTCACAGCTTTATAAAATTTGCCTTTACATTAAATTCTACATATTTTATGTTTATATTCATACAAATTTTTCCAAATAATTACCTTTTACTTCATTCTTAAAAACTCATGTGAAATCAGTTACATATTAGCATAAACAATTTCGAAATGTGGGTTCGTAATGAAGTGGTGTCCCTAGGTCCACTTGTTCATACAATGTCCATATTCGGTTCATGTTAAAAACTATTTATGATTTTTTTAAATTTCTGTAACCAATTTTTTTTGTGCAGATCTTTAACAGCAAAGTATTAAAAGTTGAGAGTTCGGACTTTGAGTTAAAATATAATAATATTTTGACAAAAGATTTGAACCTTGTAAACGATAGTACATTCAACATTTTATTGTATTTATCAGTTATTTTCAGAATTTTGTTCGACTTTGGATCACATATAATGTCATTTTAGTTTTACGTTTTCCTAAATATTATTATTGTGTGGAAAACTTTGGTTTACATTTCATTCACATGTTTTACTCTATAATTATTAAAAATTGGATTATGTCTGCCTATCATAATTTCATTAATTTCATCTCGGCTTAACTGGGAAACCTCGCCGCTATGCATGTTTATTTTCGCTCTTTTCGCTCTGCCATTAATCTGACTATATATTCCACGAAGAGTTGTATTATTACGGTCAAGCATTGCCACGACGTCGCCAGTAGATGTTGTTAAAACATATCGCTCTTCCATCGGCATAGGAACAGGGGCATTACCTGCTACATGCAATTCAATTGGTTTATCAGCAGGAAAAGTGTATTTGCAAATTGTAAATACCCGCTGCGGATTTGTGTTTGGAATGAGCCGAATGAATTCAACTTCTTCGGGGTTAAATCCAAGAATAAGCCAAGAACGATGCCAAGCAGGCGACCTGGTGCGGATGCGCAATGAAGTCTCGGCAGGAGAAACAGACCTGGCATGAGAAGAAGGCCTTGCAGGAGAAGCAAACCTGGTAGGAGAACGACTTCTGTCAGGAGAACTGGAAGTGCCAGAACGATGGACATCAGGAAGAGGGTCGCCGTTGGGTAAGCACTCGAATTGTAAACTTAACTCTAGAACCATAAAGAAAGTATAAATTTTGTCTCAAAGTACAAGATCGTATATTGGTATTGACTATGTGCAGTTACATATGCAAATTTAGAAATAACTGACGGCGTGCAAGGTGGTGTTTACTGCAATTATTTGAATTGGTTTTGAAAAGTTAACATAAAGACTCATTGTAGATAAGTTCTTTTCGACCAAAATCTTTAATTTGGTGCTGATTGTTAAAGGCCTTCAGCTTGACAAAAAAATTGTGCAGATATTCAAGGCTTTTTTACTGTGGAAAATACATTAGAAAAAGATTAGAACGTCTGTTAAATCGTAAATAAAATTACAGTCAATTCCTAAAAATTAAAGAGAACATTCACACTAACAAGAAATGATATTATTTAACGGAAAAAATTAGCATATGGTAGCGATCGCTGACGTGGAGTTTGCTCTGGCGGAGCATCTGGTTACTCATCGTTCAATTACTTGATAATGACAAAAATGTACTGGAATTGCGCTGTTTTACAAAAAAAAAATCTTAGCTTGTTAACTGGACTATTTACATCAAAATCTAGTAGGTCAAAATTTGAGGAATAAAGCAACTATGATCGAATGCAGATAAGATGGTACATATCATGACTTAAGTAGAGCTAAAAAATATACTTAAAGTTATAGATATATAATAAAATTATTTTACCAATAGAATTAAAGATAATTGCCAAACATAGGACGAATGTATGTAAATTCCTCATCTTTTTCAATAATAGGAAAAAACTGTTCACGTATGATTCAAGAACTTTATTAATGCTGTAACTAAAGAATATTTTAACATATCCTTGGCTTATAAAACTTATATACCACACATTCGTTATCTTAAAGATTATCAGCGTTTCGCTTATCCTTCTGTGATATTTACATTTCATAAGGGTAAGCTTTAAGGAAATAAATTTAATTATTAATATTTCTTAAAACTGATATTGCAATTCACATATTAAAATAATATTATATATATAT
>JAUELO010457083.1:0-12728 GCA_032357855.1 Amphibolips quercusostensackenii | reverse complement strand
TAATTTTAATTTTCTATTTTAAATTTTCTAAAATTTTCTGGGGTTTCCATACTTTTCCCTCACCCTGTATATTCCCGCAAGGAAATTAATACTTTCTAATATTGCAAAGACGTCACCATTGCATGTTGATGATACAATTTATTCTTAGATTGAAATCGGCCTAAAGTCACCGTTTGCTACACGTATTTTAATTTTTTTATTTGAAGGAAAATTGTATCTTTAAAGTTCGAATAGTCAGTGCGGATTTTTTTTTTAAATAAAAATAAATAAATTAAAGTTGGTCAAGTCCATATCTGAATGCGTTCAAAAATGAAAGAGCAGGGCAAGACATGGAGCTGTCAGGAAAATGAAACTCGACAGAATGAGATCTGCACAGAGAATAACTTCATACGAAATCAATTAATGAAAAAGTAATTGAAGTGAACAGAAGAACATTAAAAAAATCTAATAAAACTCTATTGAATTTTAATAAATGGGAAAAAGTAGAATAATGAATAAAAATCTTATAATATCCATAAAAATTCAAAATAAATGTGAGAGTCTTCAGGGGGTTTGAAAAAATCAAAAATCCAAATTCAGTAAATTTTTAGGGAATCGTAGAGATTTTAGGTCAAATTAGAAGGAAAAATAAAGACATTTTATGAAATTGCTTAATCCTTGGGTTCTCTGCTTTAATTAAATAAAAAAATCGATTAAGTAATATTTTTATCTGAAAAAGCGACTTTAGTGACTGTACCTTAAAAGATTAATTTAAAAGGGACTTGAAAAAAATAATGATGATGACTGCATTCTTTTCAAAAGTAACTTACCCATTACTGTGGCTTACTCTACTATAAAATTATGTAAGATCGTGCGTTGGACGCTAAGTGGAACTTCTTTAGTTTTATTTGGAGTCAATAGGGTAATCATGCCACTCCATATATTTATTTAAATTTGTTTTCTAGCTCTGGTTGGCCGCATAACTATATATATTTCAGAAAGAGTATCACTACTTGACAATAGTGCAAAGACATCACCATCAAATGTGGTAAATACAATTTTCTTTTGGATTAATACGGGTTTCAATACCTTAGGCGCTGTGATATTTTTAAATCATTTATTTGCAGGTAAAATGTATTATCGAAGTTCGAATTGACGCTGCGGATTTTTAGCGGAACTAAACCGAATAAATTAAAGTTGTTTAAGTCCATATCCATTTTCGTCAGAAAGAGGAAGCCTGGTAGGTGGAGCTAAATATCTGGCAGAAGGAAATCGGGACCTCACACGTTGAGGAAGTTCGACGGGAGAAGGAGACCTGAGCGAAGAATGGGACCTGGCAGGAAAAAGTTGTGTGTCAACACAAGAAGAAGATGGGCTGCCACAAGAAACTAAAAAATGAGAATCGCCACTAGGCAAACATTCAAACGGTTAACTTAACTCTGCAAGAAGAAACATACGAATAGATTTTTTTGAAGAATGACTATTTTTGTATTACTGATAATAATATGCAAGAGACTAGACTGCCATAGAAATCATTGTAAACATAAAACTATCAAAAGCGTCTAAGTTTATTGCGTCGGTTGATTTATGCGAGTAAGAATATAAATTCAATGAATGAATTTTGAAAATAAATTTTTTATAATAAAAAAATATCATTCAAATTTAAATAGTAATTACACGGTTTGGCATTCAATTAATTTCTTATATTGACTCAAAAGTAATGGCAATCATGAAAGTATAAAAAGGTTAGAAATTTAGTCCGTCGATATTTTTTTGTTATTTGATAAAATGCATATTACGACGCACAAATTTTTATTTGCGAAAAGTTAAAAAAAATTTTTATAAATATGGATATAGTATGGTATTATATTCACTGATAGAACTAAAAATCACCGTAAAAATGAAGACCACATTATAAACGTTCATCGTCTTTTGCAATTATAGAGAAAAATGTATTATACGTTAATGATGAATTTGGCTGACAGTGCATTAAATTATTTTCCTAAAGTATTCATGTTTATTTTTCATATATGATTTCAAGAAGACAAATAATAAAAATTCTATCAGACTGTCTTTATTATCCCAAAAATGCGTTTATGTTATCTTAAAGACGAGACAATTAGCAATCTGTATACTCAAACTAATATGAATGTAGAATATTTAAACATATAAAGATCAAGATATTAATTTCAATAATGAAATCCTGCAACATATTTTTTATTTGATATAGAGATATTCGCATATGTGCTTTCCCAAATTTAGATATTTTTAATTCGTGGGTTTTATTTATTTTTAGACATAGGCATGAAAAAGGCGCTTCTTGACGCTTTTTTTAGTACTGTTGATAAAAAATAAGGATAAATAGTTAAGTTAAGATAAGGATGAATTGTTTATATTTTAGGTTGCCTCTTACGACCATGCATAGAATTTTTGAAGCTATGAAAGAGTAGTCTCACAAATTTTAAAAATGTGTTCACATTTTGAATTTTTATCTGAAATGGCTGGCTAAAGAAATGGACCTTCAATTTGAGACACTTGAAAAGCATACTAAAGGCCGATCCAATAGACGAATTTCTTCAAAAGTTATCGTGCTTACAGACAGATATAAAGACAAGCATACAGAGAGACGGGTATACAGACAGACATACAGGCAGACATATAGACAGACACATTCGTAAAAACCTGTTTTTCGGTTTTACGAGGTCTCAAAACATGGACATTTGACAAAAACTAGGAGTGTCAAATTTTACATAAATATAATACCCTCTCATCATAGGATGAGAATGTAAAAATAGACCATGCAGTCAAAAATAACAAGACACAACATTTTGTGTTTATATAATAGATTTAATGCTCCCACGACGATTCATTATAATAAAAATAAAAGTATGCGTTTCGGATTTTAATCGCGTGCAAAACTACATATCTTGCCGAAGTTTTGTGAACATTGCAGTTCACTTTTTCCGGGCTAACTTAAAAGTGAAGTTTCAGATTATTTTGTTCCTATATATGCTCTCTAGGATGCCTGTGATTGGCCAGAGCGCTCCACCATAAAGGCTGGTTTAACCTGATTAGCTAATTGACTCTTTTTCAAAAAACGCGAGAGAACAGAAAGCCAAATTAAAATTAGTATTATATCCATTCTCCCTATTGACATTATCAGTGTGTATTAAGATTTTAATTGTTTCTGCATGTTTTTTTTGAAAAATTTTGTATGTCTTTGCGATGGCGGTGGCTTTGTCAAATAAAATGCTATGTGCTGTTTTAATATAATGCTAAGCTAGTTCTAATTGCGTAAAATATTTTAGCCTGGGCTTACTCTCACTTTTTTTTGAACGCAATACTGAAAATCATTAATAAATTTGAAAAAGTTAATTCATACAAAAATGTATCCGAAATTTTTTTTTCAAGTGTTTGGAAGCATATAAAATACCACGCTGAAAGAATACTAGCAGAGATATTTCTGAAATTATGAAGAGCCATTACGTAAGTTGAACTTTTAAACCTCCTGTGATATGGTTTGATATCGAGTACATATAATTAGTGAAGAAAAATCCGAGAACTGGGCATTGAAGAGAGAATAAGATTTTTTCAAAATTTTTCTAAGTATATGGGTAGGCGAAAGGCATTTGATAAAGAAAATTAATTTGAAACTTTTTTTGTATATTTTTTGACATAGTGTAGAAGTGAATAATGAATACCAAATTATTAAATTGATCGAAAAGTACATAATACATTTTTGCAATTGATTACCCGCGTTAAAAAAGTTTGCATGGCTCAGGGTGCACCAGATAGTATTTAAGCTAAGGGACTCTAGAAACACTACTACGTAGTTTCAGCTGCCACTGACTGATGACGCCACCTGTCAGTTTCTTAGGTCGGTTAGTTGAAACGTATTCTTTGTTCACTTAACGAGGTGGTCCCTGCAATACCAACCAAAAATTTAATTCTGGAGATTCTTAGGTTTCCGGAAAATAATGGAAACTTCTGGAAATTTAGACGTGATCTCTGTTAATTTTCTATGCATAAAAGCTTTTTAAAGATTTGAACTTGAGAAGCTCTTGCCTTCAAGGCATTTTTTGACGTTAAATTTTCTATAATTATCGATATTGCACATAGTCTGAAACGGCTTTGCAGAAAAAATAAATGAATATTCTCAACTTCCACCTATAATGGTCCATATTTAAAATTAAATGACACGTTCTATCTAGAAATTTTTTTGCAGACTTGGTGATTTCTGACGATTTTCTGTGCATCGAAATTCTAGTAACTATGCTAGGAAAGATCCATCGGTGGCTTCTAGACGGTTTGACACTCTAGCAGCTGCTAACGGCGCTGGAAAGCATATACCCACATTCTGAAAAGATCGACCGGTCCTACTAAAATTCAAGTGAAGATGTGCTTAGGTTAAGCGGTGTGCTTTACCAGAGTAGGCTTCTATGATAGACATGGAAGCACATCACAGTTTAGTGGTATATATGGCTGCGCAGTAGAGTTGTACCTAATATACCTCTGCGCAGTATACTGAAATAACACTTACAGATGCACATTAGACTTCTTCGATGCACATGTATTCGCAGTACAGTTTAGTAGTATATATAGCTGCGCAGTACATTTCTAGGATACTTACGGCTGCGCAGAAGACTTCTATAATACAATTAGATGTACATTATATTTTAATGGTATATATGGCTGCGCAGTAGAGTTCTGCCACATATGCTGCTACGCAGAACACTCCTACGACACTCACGAATGCGCAGCAGACTTCCATGATACACACGGATGTGCAGTAAAATTGTAGTGATATATATATATTGCAGCGCAGTAGATTTTTGATACATATACCGCCACGCAGAATACTTCTATGACACTTACGAATGCACAGTAGACTTCTATGATACACATGGATGCACAGTACAGTTAAATATAACATGTGTCTGCGCATTACAATTTTGCGATATGTTAAGCTGCGCAGTACTATTTCACAGAACATAGGATTGCGCAGTATGCTTACATAGCATACAGAGTTGCAAAGTATTATTTCAGGGGTTCTGTAACACGCTTCTGCGGCAAGATAAATGTCTATCCTTCCAGAAATTTCTGTCTGGATGATATGTCTAAAGATTTTCTATGCATTAAAGCTTATAGTGAGGGTTATTAGTAAATGTGAGAGACAAAAGAATGAAAGAAAGCTGAGGTGCGCAAAAAAAATTAACAATAGTAACTTATAGACTAGGTGTTGAGATGCTGCTCGATAAGTTTATTTAACTTGCTTTTATGATTGAGGGAGGTTTACACCTAATTTCGTCTCCATCAGCTGGAAACAGAGAGCTGGATAAAGTCATAAATGAAGAAACGAGTATATGATGTGTTCAAGGACTGTAAGAAAAGAACTAAATAAAAAACACCTTCACTAATAAGAAATCACGAACGGAAGTGCTTGAATATAATTGAAAAATTAGCATGTCTAAAGGCTCGTTTTGATTTGCTTAGTAAAAAAGAAAGTGGTGTGCACAACAAAGTAACAAAACAAGATGACATCAGCAATCGATTCACATGGATCGACGTCGACAAAGCATTTGAGATTAGAATTAATACATGTCTTGGAGCCAACCTAGTTCATAAAGATGTTCTTGCCTTTCTAGACGATGTTGAAAAATCATTTATTGCTGAAGTGGGCAAGATTTTGTGCAAACAGAGGTCTTTCAGAGCAAATACTTTGCTCCTTACATACTATTTGAAGAGTGGTAAAAATACTCCTGATAACAAGACTTTCAAATCCAAAAAGAAAGAAATACACTATACCACAGATTTAAAACTCTGGCTTATAATTTATGTGAGATACCCGATCCTAAAAGAAATAAAAGATTTCGAAAAAAAAGACTCAGGATGAACCTTACACTTAATTATAAAACTTTTCGTGAACATCAATAAGCTTAATTTAATAGAAGGCAGTTCCTACATTAAACTTTCCTTACGGATTAAAAAAAAGAAGCATGTATTATAGTGCAAAGTAAGAATGATAACGAGTTTTTCAAGTGGGCTATACTATCAGCCATATACCCAGTTGATAAGGAACATAGACTTATTATATGTGCGTCCAACTATACTCTTTGAAACGCCTAAGAAACTCGATTGTTTAATCCAGAACCCAAAATGTAATCAGATCGAGACTAAGTCCTTATTACAGCAAGCGATTGTTATTGAAAAATTGTACTGATACTCTCGCGTGGAGACATTAAAAGACCAGGGATATCGATGATATTGACGACGACGATGATGTCCTCAGTGGTAGTGATATGGAACTTTAGGATCTTCTTGTAAAAGATTAATCGTAAATATTGCTTCAAAAGTTGTATTATTGTAATTATTCATAATAGTATATGTATATCAGGATTTTACTGAATAAAAGACAATACCTATGTGCATGAATTGCTTTTTTGTATTTATCAAAACCTTAGGTCTAGTTAGCAGAAGCGTAGACTTAATATTTTTTAACATATAAGTTTGTAATTCGTTTAAGACTTATTTCTTTATCCTTGGTTTGACATTAATTCATCGTTGTATTAACATTAGTTCATTATTGGTTTGACATTGATTCATTTTTGGTTAAACATTAATTCAGCATTGGTTCATCGTTGGTTTGACATTGATTCATTTCTGGCTTAACTTCAATTCATCATTTTTTTAGCGTTCATTTAACATTGCTGCAACGTTGATTCACAATTGCTTTAACGTTAATTCAGCATTACAAATTTCATTACATATCTGAGTTTCTATCCAGCTTCTTTGTAAACACTCCAAACCTAAGCAGTTCACAAATTTTCTGTTGCTACGTTTTATGATTACTTTTTCTACAAGATGTATGTCTGGATGTTTAACTCTGACAAGTCCTTGTTTGTGAAATGCGCCAGACACGGATTGTTCTTAAACAATTGATCGATGTTTGATATTGTTGTACTTGGAAATGAGAGCAAGTAAAATATCTATCTACTTATAGTTACCTCTCAGGCTTAATTGTGTCCACATATTATTTTTAAGCGTGCGATTAAATTTTTCACAGATTAACACATTCAGATTACTATGCGTTAAGCAGAAGTTGATGTTGTATCGTGTCATAAGATATTTAAGATGTGAATAATAAAATTCTTTGCCTCTATCGTTTTGTGAGTTTTTTCGTACACGCCCATACACAAGTACAGACTGCATTGCTAAAGTCAAATCTGGTCCACTCTTGCTTTTCACAGAAACCGCTGAAGCATACTTGGAGAAGATGCCTATAACGGTAAGTAAATATTTATAGTCATTATTTTTATGGGTATAGGGTAGCATTTGAACTAAATCTGCCTGGCATGTCTTGTCTATACCACGCATTTGCACGCGACGAGGTGAATAATTCTTTCCAGTCGGTTTGTGCAGTTCTGTGACTAGCGACGATTTCTCGTTTTCCATTCACGAGTGCATATAATCCAGCTTTCAGTTTGGCTCGTCCCAGTAGGCCTATTCAATCTCAACATTTTTTCTTGCTACAATATACTGTGGTGAAAAAACTCCGCTATTCGACGATCGTCTGCGCGATACATTGAACAGTTTTGCAACAAAATTTAAAAACTTCTTACTTGTGCTAGTGCGAATAAATGCACCAGGGCTGGTTTTGCGTTTAGACGGAGCACATTCTTTTCCTTGCGAAACTTTAAAAAGTTGCTGCACTGATATCTTATTCTATACTGGTGGCATTTCTACAAGCATCACCAAATATAATGATGGAATTTGGATAACCTTTACTCGGTGGTACGACTTCCTGGTGCTCACTGAATAAAAACTAGTCAGCACCATCTATTTTGTTCAATACCTCTTCCAAGAATGTGTACTTCGGCTGCTTGAGTAATTTTAAGCAGACGTAGACGTTGTAAAATCTCAATCCATTTAGGTGTAGAATTGAAACCAGTAAGGCGTTAGTTTTTTCGCATTTGAACGGACCACAAAACACTGCACAGATGTTGTTTGATAGTAAACTGCCATGCCGCTACACACTTTTATTTTGTTGCTGAACAGAGGCGTCAAAGTTGGCAACCAGAGGTTTGATGGGTTGTGACCTGAACCGCATCTTGACTCCGGGCACTCCGTGCTGATCCCCGTGAAGTAATATATGATTGTGCACCGTAAAACGAACAAAGTGTCACGCCTTCATCATCGAGGTAAGGGATTGGTCAACAAAGTCATCAGCAGCTTGCTCTTTGAGCTACACTTGCCTAGCTACCAGTACTGTGGCCCAGTTACTAAACTATCCAAACGACTTGCTAGAGAAGATCCTGGTATTATTTTTTAAGACACAGCCTGTGAAGAACACAACATCGCATAGTAGCAAAATCGTAAGAACGTTTTAACCAGAAACGCTGCAGAATGTGTACTATCCAGTAAAGCTTGGCAGCGTGTTTTCGCTCGAGACGCTGGAGCTGGCTAGATAGCGGCAGCACTGGCAACAACTAACAATGAATGCCAAAGCGAAACTTGGTATCGGGTTAGAGAAGAAACCTATTTTAAAGAGGAAACCTATTTTTGAAACGAAAACATAGTAAGAAGAAGACAGCTGCAGAAAGTAAACTAATAGCCTTTAAAAAGGTTGTAAATTCAGCCAAAAAAGCAATGAAATAAAGCAGAGACGCAAAAGTCTCAATCAAGTCTGCAGTAAGAGGTGCATAGCAAGCTGTCAAAAGTGTGGGTAATAAACATAAAGTGAATAATTTACGTGTTCTGCCAATCCCTTTGAAAGTCGGTAGTGTTTTGCTACTGATTTCAATTTTCACTAGAATCAGTGCATTTGGAGCATTCACTGTTAGAGCAGCAGGTGTAGCTAAAGCGGTAAACGATGCTATCGCAGCCAAACAACAACTGGCAAAAGCTCAACTTCATAACAATTTAATGGAAGCTAATGCTCTAGGAAAAGGTTTACACCTAAAACCTCACAAAAAAAGATAAGGTCTTTATATAAAACCTTATCGAGAACGACAGGGACTTAGTCTAAGACCATCACTTAAAAACTTGTAGTGAAGCTTCCTCAACATGCACTCACTGATACCAATCTGTTCAAGTATGCTAAACCTCTAGAGATTCTACATTTTTGTGAAGTGTTTATGTGCAATCAACTATCTGTGAGAGAACTCCGACAAATTAAGTTAGCTTTTGTTAATCGCGATGATAGTTACGGCCCTGGTACCCACTGGGTATTCTACAGGGAGATTTGTCGATAATGTCCCATACTTTGACAGTTTCTGTAATCTCAGTCCACTACCGGATCTTGTATATCACTTCAGTGATAGTAGTGTGATAAAGTACAATCATTATAAATGTTGATCATGATAGCATTAAATGTGGACACCTGTGCTTAAAATTTCTATGTGAGAAGCTGTACAATTAAGACAAATACTGTTTATATGAGAGCGTGATGGCAAAGTGAACTTTCAACCCCACGATCCTTATAGACGTTTGTTGGGACTAACTTCACGTGTTCTTTGAACCAATAAGACTCATACTTTTAATCTACCTGTGGCTGTTTCCAAAGTAAACTCTGTACGAGTTTAGTGTAATATCACCACGGCAGCTTACATAAATAATCGCGAAATGCACAGGATTCATGAATTCTTTTCTGTTGTACCACCACAATCTAAGATTGTTAAAGTATCATCACACGTCATTTACTTTCCAATCGATGTGAAGACAATATATTAAATTCAGCTCTCTACAGTTGTTGCAACAAAAATGAAAGACATACTCGACATTTAAGCACCAGTAAGCTTTGATAAGCCTATAGCTTACTATGAGGTTTAAGCACATCAGCCTCATGTCTTGTCGTCATTTAACAACAGCGATTGAAATCGAATTGCTGTCCAGCATTAAGATTTGTGCATACTACCCAACAAGAGTACACTGCATGTGAATGGAAGACTTACAAGGTCTAATGGGGTTACAGCTGGAACTGGTACCAGTCTAATGAGCAATGTCATCTGCTATATGTTTGATAAAATTCGCTATAAACTCAATGATATTGACATTGATCGACAAAGAAATAAACTTTAAATAAAAGATAAATTCTTGAGCAAAAAGATTAACTTTCCCAAAAAAATTAATTTTCATCAAAATACATGAATTGTCAACCAAATAATTGAATTAAGTTTAATTAATTTATTAATTAAATTTATTCAAACTACGAATTAAAGCACTTAAGATTTAATTTTGAAAGTTTAAAATCCAACACTTCCACTTTATTTGCTATAATTTACAGTCCAGTATTTATTTCTCCAAATAGAATTTTTTTTAGCTTGAAGGCCGTATCAATAACGTGTGTGGACCGGGAATTTTATTCTTTAATCAAAACAAGAACCGTGCCTTGGCTGCTAATCTACAACTTCAAATTAAAAGTGCTTTCTTAGAGTGGAGTCTTTGAAGAAAATGTAAAGACGAACCTTTTCAAATAATATACTTTAAACAATTTCGCAGATTAAATTATTAATACTCGCTAATATATAAATGTTTAGCTGCAAAATAGTACAATTTCAAACATTTTCAATAATTTTTTTATTATTTAAAAATATTTATTCAATGTATTTTTTAACAATTATTAATATTTATAAAAATATTTTGTTCTTTAGACTCGCGAATTTTTTCGTTCAGATATTTCATAATTCGTCAATTTTCTGCCGGGAATTTTTCAATTCATAAATTTTATGATTTAAAAAATTTTATTATTCGAGAATTTTTGTTCTACGTTTCATAGATTTAAATTAGGACAAGATATTTTATCGTAAAACGACGAAGAAAAAAAATTTTACAAGCAAATTATTTGTTGAAAATATTTTCTTATTATTTTCAACAATTTTAATTTTTTTAAGTTCTATTGCAAGAAATTTCGACTTTAACAATATTACAATGAACATACTTTTTCTAAAGAATATTTTTGTTCAAAATTTTAAAAATTTTATAAACAAATGCATTATTTAGGCATTTGTTTGAAAAACATCTATAACTTATTAACATTTATAATTTGTTGGTAAATTTCATGATTTTTTTAAACAAATATGATAAATAAATACATTATTTGGGCAATCGCGACAGAAAAACTTGTTTTTCTTAATGTGAGTCATTTTAATGATGAATAATGCTTTCATAAATCAAATTTGTTTAAAAATTCATGAAATTGATCAAAAATCATAAATTTTTCAGAAATTATCATAAGGCTTCTAGCTTAAAAAACTGAAATAAAAAAAAACTACATTATCTGTCGACAAATGCCTGAATATTGCATTTGTTTATTAAATTTGTTTCTTTTTTCACAAGAATAATCTTGAGAGACATCCTTATTATTGTAGTATTGTTTTCATCTATATTTCTTGCAATATAACTTTAGAAATGTTATATGACTAAAAATGATAAAAAACACATTTTCAACAAATTATTTGCTTATAAAAAAACTTTTCTTTATTGTTTTATAATGAATTATCCTTATCTGATGTACGTCTATGAAACTTAGGCGATTACAACAATTTTCCTATAACTGACGACTAACGGTAACATCAAATAGAAAGAATTATGGTTTTTCTCGTCATATTTGTTTACCTATAAAAAATTTAAAAATTATAAAAATCAGGCTAAAAATACTTTTTTGAAAATATAATTACTTTTAAAAGAAATTTTTTGCATCCCAATTGGTCAATATTCGTGGAATGTACGTCATTCTAAACAAAAAAATTAATTTTTTTACACTCTGTAGCTATTCAGCTCGAAAACTTTGACAATCCTAAAAATGATCTTAAATTTAATTTTACCGTCATTTTTGTAAAATTTTCATGCATGACATTGATTTTAAAAGCATAAAAATCAAAATAAAGCTAATTTAAGTTGACCTAGATAACTGAATAGAGTTGACCTGGAAAACGATAGAAACAAGGAAATGACGTGGATTTAAATTTTATTATGATTTTCGTAACATTATAAATGTATGACATTGATTAAAAAGCGCAGATATTATAATCAAATACATTTAAGTTGACCTAGAAAATTAAACAAAACCTGAAAACCCTTAACTGCTGCCAGGTTCGAGAGCCTTCTATAGGTGATAAGAGAGGAGGCGGTGAGGACAAAGCTGGCAGAAGAACGACCACTAGGACTTTAAAAGAAATTAAAAAAAAAAGGACAGAATGGATTTCAACAAAAGAGTCAAAAGTCTCGATTACCACGACCCAAGAAAAGAAAATTGGTTAAGCACAGAGGCAGATGAAACGGGAAGAGCAAATTAGAAAAGGAAGTGTGAAAATTAAAAGTAAATAAATAAATTATAGTCGCCGATATATAAATAGTCAGCTGCATGCTAGTGCAATAAAAAAAAAAAACAATCAATAAAGGAATCAGTCAGGGGGCTCGGCTTGAGTACGGAGCTGCCTGAAGGCCGATGACCACGACTGAAAAAAGAAATTTCCGGAAAAACGCACAGAACGGATCTCGATGGATAAGTCGGGAGGCTCGAAAGTCTCGGGTTGGGTACGGTGCTGCAGAAAGATCTATGCAAACGAAGTTGAAACCTGCCACTGGTTGACGGAGACAGTGAAAAAAAAGGCCAAGTCGGTTCCGATTCCTTATAAGAATCGATTCTTGGTGCCGATTTTTTGATTCCTTGGAATCGAGTCTCGATCCCAAAAAATCGATTCCAGGAATCGATTGTTTTAAATGTCCACAACGAACCTCCAAATACTGCC
>JAUELO010457070.1:0-12730 GCA_032357855.1 Amphibolips quercusostensackenii | reverse complement strand
ATATATTACGGGCAACACGCGATGGCCTGGCATTTCGCGTATTGCCCGGTCAATACACGAAGTGCCCAATGTCGATCGTCAAAACCCTAAGATAGAGATTTCAGGCGCTGTACAAGCTCCGTTGGTCAATACGCGAAATGCCCAACGCTCATTGGTTAATGCTGCATCTTTGACATTATTCAGCATGAAAACGGCAATATGCGTTTAATTAACGTAAATGCTTAGTTTTGTTTTAGGAAGTTGCCTGCATGTCAATTGTAAAATAGACATCGAACGGGAACGAATTAACTAACTCTTATAGGTCAAAATTTTCTGTCGGTCTTTGTGAAAGTAATTAACAAACTTTGAATAAAAAAGTGAAATGATTAATTAATAAAAACAACACACAATTTTTACACACATAAAAAAAGATTTCAAGCTCAAAATTATAAATTTTTAATGACAAGCCTAATGTTATAGCAAGTAGTCGAATTTTCAACCAAAAATATGGATTGTCGACAAAAAAGGTCATTTTCAACTAAATAGTCGAATTTTCAATAAAATAGTTAAATTTTAACAAAAAGACAAATCTTAAATGAGAAATTGGAATGGTTAACACAAAAAAGCGACACATTTTATGCAAAGAAAATTATATTTTCAACACACAAATATAAATTTTTAACTAAAAAGTTCATTTTTACGCAAATAGTTGCATTTTTACCTGAAAATATGGATTTTTGACAAAAAGTTAATTTTTAACAAAATAGTAGAACGCTTAACCTAAAGAAACAAAATTTTTACAGAAGCATTGAATTTTCAACCCAAAAATATACATTTTTAGCATAAAAGTTAACTTTTAACCAAATAATTGAATTTTTGACCAAAAAATATGCGTTTTCAAAAAAAAGGTAATTCTCAACCAAATTTTTGAATTTTTAACCAAAAGACGAGTCCTCGACGAAATAATTAAATTTTCAACCAAAATATTTGAATGTTTGGCACAAAGAACTAATTTTTTACAAAAGAATTAAATTTTCTACCTGATAATATAAATTTTTAAGAAAAAAGGTCTTTTTAAACCAAATAGTTGAATTTTCGACCAAAAAATATGCGCTTTCAACAAAAATGTGAATTTTCTACCGAATAGTTTAATTTTCAACCCACAGACGATTTCTTAACAAAAATTCAAATTATGAACCAAAATAGTTCAATGTTTAATCTGAAAAAGATCTTTTTCTACAAAAGAATTAAATTCATGACACAAAAAAATGAATTTTTGAACAAAAAAGTTTATTTTTAACCAAATAATTGAAGTGCCGACCAAAAATATGAATTTTAAACAAAAAAGGTGATTTTTAACTAAATAGTGAAATTTTCGACCAAAAAGCATGCATTTCAGAAGAAAAAATCAATTCTCATTTAAATGGTTGAATTTTAAACCTCAAGAAGAATTCTTAACGAAATAGCTGAATTTGAAAACAAAATATTTAAATTTTTCACCAAAAAATAATTTTTTTACAAAAATCTTTAATTTCCAACGCAAGAATATTAATTTTTTTTGGGCAAAAAGTTCATTTTAAAGAAAATCATTAAAACTTCGGACAAAATATATGAATTTTCTACAAAAAAGGTTATTTTCAGACGAATAGTTGGATTTTCAACCCAAAGACAAATACTCAACGATATATTTGAATTTTTAAGCAAAATAATTAAGCGCCTAACCATAAAAAAGAATTTTTTACAACACCATTGCATTTTCTACCCGAAAATATAAGTTTTTTATAAAAAAGTTTATTTCGGACTAACTAGTTGAATTAAAAAAAATGTGTTTTTAACAAAAAAATTAATTCTTAAAATTAATTTTCGAATGGTTGAATTCGCAACCCCAAGGTGAATCCTCAACAAAATTTTCAAATTTTGAGCCAAAATAGTTTAATGTTTAATCCAAAAAATAGCAATTTTTACAAAAGAATTGAATTTATGGCACAAAAAATACATTTTTTAACAAAAAAAGTTAATTTTTAACCAAATAAGTGAACTGTCGACCAAAAAATATGAATTTGAAATTGTTAAATTTTGAGCCAAAATAGTTAAATGTTTAATCCGAAAAAGAGCAATTTTTACAAAAGAATTGAATTTATGGCACAAAAATATATATTTTTTAACAAAAAAGTTCATTTTTAACCAAATAAGTGAACTGTCGACCAAAAAATATGAATTTTCAACAAAAAAGGTGATTTTTAACTAAATAGTGGAATTTTCTACCAAAAAGCATACATTTAAAAACAAAAAATCAATTCGGATTTAAATGGTTAAATTTTCAACCTATAGACGAATTTTCAACGAAATAGTTAATTTCAAAACAAAATATTAAAATTTTTTACCCAAAAAATAATTTTGTTACAAACATATTGAATTTTCAACCTAAGAATATTAACTTTTTTAACAAAAAAGTTGATTTTTAACAAAATCACTAAGATATCGGACTAAATAGTCGAATTTTCAACAAAATAGTTGAATTTTAAAACAAAATATTTAAATTTTTAATATTTAGACACCAATTCTACATCTTGTTATTATTTGCTTTGCGACTTATATTCACATTTTCATTTTCTAATGAAATTTTCAATGTGCAAAAAAAAGTTACAATTTCTTTCTTAGAGTTTCAATTCAAAAATACAATTGAATCTCAGTATAAGCAACATAGATTTAAAGGAATTTCAAGAAAATAAGAACAGTGACTGGTATTCCGTATTTCATCTTACTGGTTTTTCCTGAGCATATAAATGAATATTATATCTATAATTTAAATTATGAATTATGATCTTCTTTTTTGAATAAAATATTCTTTACAACTCGATTTTTTTTAATTCTAAATAAAATTTTTCCATGGCTTAAATCGTTAAAACCATTTTTTTCTGAGGAAAATATTTTTTAAGCGAATATTTATTGTATTGAAATATTGTTCTATATTTTAATTTGAAAAAGTAACGTTATAGAAAAATTTTTTCCCAAAAAAAAAGCTATTATTATTCAAAATTCAACTATTCGAAAAAAATGATAAAAATCGATAGTAAAAAATATCAGTTGGAAAATGTATTGTTAATAAAATTATTTTCTGTAAATACGAAACTTTTTGCATGAAAAATCTTTTTCATTTGTAAAGCATGACTGATTCCATCATTTCAATTATCGTAGTCATAGAAAATCTTTTTTCTTAAAGACCTGATTTTTTTTACAGCAACTACTATAAAATAACACTCATCCTAACGCACAGTCATCTCCACTAAATCTATAAATCAGAGAAACTTCATCAAATAATGGTGTAGTTCAACTAATTTAATAAGATGAAAGTAATACACTGAAGATTAGTGAAAAATTATGAAATCGATTAGGCGACATATTTATAATCTTTTTACCTGACAAAGAGCTATTGTAGATAAATCGTTATTCTAAAGTGGTTTTTGATCTATAAATTTTGGAGTCTTATCAAGAAGTGAGCAATAAGTTCTGATGACTAATTTGTTAATAAAAAATGAACCTTATTTGATGTTTCTTTACCTTTGATTTTTATTTTTTATCATACCGAAGCGATTGTTTTTCTCCGAGATACAACATACTAACAATTTTATTTCATACTAAAACACTACCAAAGAAGGTAAAAAAGGGAAAATAATTGAGTTATTCATTTGGTAAATGGTTTAGGTTTTAAAGTTTTTTGAGTTTGCTGAATTCGGACTTAAACTCAGGTTTGCAAAATTAATATTGGCGGATCTTTTCTAAGTTTTTAGTGTGAAACCGAAATAGTTAGTGATCCATACCTCGCAGAAAAATAATCAGTTCAGGATGGTCCAAAATGGTAATAAAATATAAAAAGCATTAATAAATTATAGTGTTAGCATTTTTTAAAATTATTGCTGCTCATGTATTTATTGTTTCAAATATGGCTAAAAATTGTCATTTTTCACTTTTAGTTTAAGATATCTCGTGATCCTCAAATATGAGAAAAATTAGGAAAAATTTGTAAAAAAAGTTCTTTTTTATCTGTCTGCGTTATTTTTCAAGCTTATATACTTAAAATAAAATTTAAATGTAAAATTCTGTGATATATCAATCTATATAAGGTGAAAATCCTAATAATCATGACCATAGTACCAGCAACCGTGACGCCAATGTTCATGCTTTTGATCTAATATTAATTATTTGAAATTACATTATATCCTACAAGCTGCGAATTAAAATTTATGATTATCATTTCTTTTAATAGTTTGAAAAATGATACATACAAATTATAATTAAATTTTGCGATAACTGTGACTATCACGACTACTGGAACATTTACTTTACTCTTGAAGAATGAGACATTAGGATCTACGTCTTTTCTGCATTTTATTTATTTTTTAAACTAAAAAATTCAGTATTTAATATTTTTAGTCGATTTCAGTTTTAGATAAATTTTTGCATCCTGCGATTAATTGTGCATTAAAAGACTCGTATGTGAGCATTGTTTTTCTGAGTTTTTTCAAATACACGATTTTACATTGAGTTTTTAATTTTTCATTCCTGTTTAATGTTCCTGTTGCTCTTTTTAAAAAATGGCATACGATGTACATGTGTGTACCTTTTTTTATCAAAACATAAAAGTTTATTATATTTTTCCACAAATACGGATCTTTTAATTGCGTAGCAAGTTATATTGCACTCACAAGCCTTCAGTATAGGAGAAGCAGAGATATGAAATACAAATAATTTTTAAAGACAAATAGCGACTCGTGTTATAAATACAAAAAGCAGAACTAAAATATTCTGAAGGATATTCAATAGGCATACTCCTAGCAAAATTCTTCATAATTGGGTTTCCTTTAATTTAAGAAAATGCAGACATTAACTGGTCTTCTGTGTTTCATCTTATTAGTGGTTTTCCCTGATCCAATCGGTAAATAATATCTATCGTTTAAAATGCATTCTTAAATTGAAGTATATTTATTTTAAATCCTTAAGCTTCTAACAACGATTTTTATTCTAATACACAGAGGTTTTCAGCATATATATAAATAAATGATATACAACTAATTCGATTAGACAAAAGTAAGCCACTAAAGATAATTAAAAATAAGTAATTGAATTAGTCAACGTTATTAAAAAGATGTGTTCAGTCCATTAGTATTTAAGTCACGTTATGGTAAAGAATTTTTTTTTATTAATTTAAAGTTTATAGTCGCATCAATTGTCGGGGTCATTAGCTATGCTACTATAGAGTTAATTAAACACTGTAGAAAAATGTAGGAGTTTTCCCCACCTTTTAGCGAGGAAAAATCCACATCCTTACTGTTCACTACAAAATTGGGGAATATTCCCTGAAATTTCGGAAATGAAAGAATACCTAAAATTGTTGGGGGAATTTTCCTAAGCTTATGGTAATTTATACAAAAGTTTGGAAATATACCCTACAGTTGAGGTAATTGAATTATTCCTACTAAATCTAGGGATTGGTTCCAAAAATAATGATTGATTTTCAACGTAGATTAGGTGAATCTTCTAAAAATTCCTAAAATGTTACCGTTTGTTCAGGATGATATTTATTCCTTCAATCTTTGATATACTTGCACAATATTTTGAATAAGCTTACATCTTTAAAAAAAAAGTTTTATTAACGTTATAGTTATCTAAAGGATTTTTAATGAATAATCATTAGGTTGCTGATTTTGTATCAAAAATAAACTTTTAATAAAAATAATAAGCAAAATTTGCAAAAAAAAAGTAATCTTAATTTTTTATAGTATTTTTTTGAAAATTACGATTTTCTAGAAATATTTATAAATAATTATACTTTTTTATGGAATTTAACGAAAATCCACACCTAAAGAAATACATGTAGGTGTAGGCGAAAAGGGCTTGCAGGGAATCTGAAACACTGGATTCGTATAGATGCTCATTTTTAAATCAGCCTGAAAGGTTTGACATGTGAAAATAAAGTTTCATCTTCCGGGCATTCAACATAAGAAAGACAAAAAGTGTTTTTGTCAGTTAAGGGTAGTATGATACAGTTCAGATTTCGCTTAGCCTTTATTGAAATCTTGTCGCTCTAAGCTGTTAGCTTGGAAGCAAATGCGCCAGGACGCGACGTGCTGCCTCTCCCATAAGCTCTCCTTTAGAGCTAGACTGTTCCATTGTTACTTTTGAGCTGCTCTTATGCTTTTTTAATAATATTTCACAAATTCTGTTGAATATTCCATACATAAATTTCACGAAAATTCCTGAAATTTCAAGCTATTACACAATAGCTATTACATATATTACATATACATTATTACATATATTACATATTTACATATATTACATTACATATATTACATTACATTATTACATATATTACATATATTACATATAGCTATTACACAATCTTGAGGAAAATTAACCACTGTTTGGTTAATATTTCAAAAAAGTTTAGGAAGATTTCCCCAAATAATGAGTATCAATATTCTTCAAATTTCGGCAATATTTTACAAATTTTGGTGAATATTTTTTATGTAAAAATCGAGAAAACTACCGAAATTTTAGGTATTATTACACAATAGCATATAGAATTTGCTTAATCATATCTTGCGGAAAATTCGCCACTTTTTGGTTAATATTTTAAAACAATCATTGGGGAATTGTCCCTCATAAACTTTAGGAACAATCCCCCAAAATGTGTGAAAATTAGCGTCAATACAATTTTGGTGAAATTTTACTAAAAAAATTACTACAGTGTAACGTCAGGGTATCTGTGAAGTAGTATGCTAAGGGATATGATTTAATCAATATATATATATATATATATATTAAGATACGTCTGGTTAAATTAATTAATTAGTTATCACAATAATTAATGTCCTACTTATCCTTTCTTTTTTCAGAATTAGGTTGGCCACATAAGGAGTCCTCAGTTCATCCTCCTCCCCTTCAACTTAATGTTCGTGCATATCAAAGATTCCCAACCATATCTATGATCCAAGTGTATCATTTACGACCAGGCTTTTATTTAGTAGGAACCGATGACAATCATCAGCACGTCATCGGATTATTTCTAGAGGGAAATTTGTTTCCATTTATTTCTCGTGGAGCGTATGTTTATCATAACCGTGGAAGAGTAAAGTTACGCATAAACGGCAACAATGCCAACGTACTCATACCTATATTGAGAGAGGATCCTCTCAATGATCAGTTCTTTAAGAACTTTGGTCCCGAAAATGTTTGTCCTAGTGAGGTACCTGTACGTCAGTAGTTCAATTTAGGAGTATACGAGGGCAATAGGATGGAAAATATTTTAAATTTAAACACTAGCTTTTTTCATACCAAGAGCTTTGGTTTGAGCTAATTTTTAAGAAAATCGGAATTAAAGAAGAACTTACAACACATAGTTTTCTAAAAAGCCAAAGCAGCCTGCACAAAAAATATTTATAATTGATCAAAGTCTTTTAAGAAAATAACTTTTAGTTTAAGAAACTGGAAAATCAGTTGGTGGAAATAAAACTCACGGAATCACATTTTGCTATGTATTTTATACGGGTTACATTCCTTACTTTTATTTATATTTTGAACAAATGATAAGCAAACCGTTATAGAAAAATGAGCAAATTTTTATATTATTATATACTCTAGATTTTCGTAATACCCATAATAGATATAAAAAAATTAATCGAATATATAAACGTGTAGGACAAATATTGTAGGAGCCCATAGTAGTAGAGAAGCGTCTTTATAAGAGTTTGAAAAATGAGACTAATAAATTTTAACACGAATCATGTATCTAAAAAGCTTTTACGTTTACAATTTTAATTCTTTCAAGTATTCATTTTTTCAGCATTGTTAAGAAAAACATAACATTATAAACAGCATCAGGGCACTTTATTTTTATTATCTGCATTTATATTGTTTTTTATTAATGCGATTGTAAAAAAACAGGTGTAAAAAAAGATGTAAAGAAGGAACTAAATTCTTGAGGTTTATATATTTTGATGATATATTATGGGCAAAAATAAAAAGTGCTGCAGACAAAAATATTTAAAAAAATATTTTTTTGGTTATCTATATCGACATGACACTTTTTAATACTTGCGAAAAATGAAATCATGTTTTATTGTTTGCTTAAATGAAAGCTTGGCATTCCAAAAACATGCTGCAAAAGTTCCAGGGTCGCAGGTGCCTTCTTTAATCCCCTAAAAGGCGACCCGCGCGCCTCGCACTAGCCTGCCGATGCTGCCTGCCAGCCGGCCGAACATGGTGCAAGTACTCAAGTAGGCCGGAAAGTAGAGCAAAATCAGCTTTACGAATAAGAAGAATTGATGTATGCTGCTGGAATAACCGATTAAAAAAAGACACGTGAAAAGCCAAAAAAAAATTTTTTTTTTTAAATTTTGAACATGTAAATCTTTAAAAACGCGTTCTGTCGGTTTCGCATTTTTCAACATTGCCGGCAAGATAACTCAAAAATTTTTGGACCGATTGAGTTCCCCTCTCATATAAACATGGATGAAATGATTGTCTTCTTTGTGAACTACTTTAAAACAAAAAATTTTTTTTTTAATTTTTGTTTTAACAATTTCATGCAAATTTTTGGGTAAAAATCCAAATTTTTTTTGCTACGCCCGCCATTTTGTTAAAAATGATTATTTTTCAACCTTTTTTGGTTCAAAAATTATATATGAATATAAACTTCAAGAAACTTTTTTGCTTTTTGTTTCATACGAATCTGTGAGAAACTAGAGTGCCGGAAATTTCGCATCTCCCAGCTAAACATGTTTATCATCCGTCCTTGTAATTAAAAATTATACGAATATTTATCGCTGAAAAAAATTTATTTTGTAGCTCATAGGTCCCTTAATAAACCACAAAACTTTAGGAGAAATTCATTATATTCTTTATCCCTAAAAAAATCTCAAAACATACCCTTATTTTTAAGATGTTACATGGGTCGACCCCCTTAAATGAATACTTTAATAGCTTTTGCAAAAATATGGTAAAGTATACAAAATATATTTGTTCAACCCACACAATGTGTTTTTGTGTCCACAAAACATGTATTTAAGCATACCAAACTTCTGTTTAGATTTACCAAACGACCCACCGAAATAATTCTGGCTTAACCAAACGGTTATGTTGCTTTTATACAATAAAACAAGTTATATGGGACTACAAAATGCTTCTTTGGACAACGAAATATTTTTCTCAGTTGCTTATGACATGCACAATCACCCTTAGACATGTGGTGTAATAGATGAGAGTTTGCACTCTCCGTATATTCTAGACATTTCATGAAACGAATAGTGCGCTATCCAATAAATAGTTTAAAGAAGTTCAATAAATATAATTTCATGCAATCATAACTAAAAACTAGTTTTTTCATTTTTTTAAAATAATAATATCAAAATGTGTTGTATTATATTTGATAACACATTTTAATTGAATAATACTTTTCACTTTTAGTTTTATCAAATAAAATGTTCGCTCCGTTTAATACAGCTACGAGATTAATATTTTTTGACATCTTCAGATGTTATATTATAGTTGCTAACAGTTTCCTTATGCAAATATTTTTTGAATAGTGAAAGATAATTTATTTTTAGCAGAAAACATTTAGTGAAGAGGAATGTGTTACGATTTTCATTCTACGATTGTTATTTTAACTACTTATGCTTTAATCAAATTTTCAAAAATTTTACGAGTCTACAAAATTTCACATTCAAATATAAATTTTTATTCAATTTAGATAAAAATCTCTTGGAATGAAAACATCTATTAGTCTTGAAAAGGAACCACACAGGGTCCGAAACTTTGCCATTCTCAAAATCAAGTTCTTCAATTATTTATTGACCTACTCTGGATACTTCTTGATACAATCAATTTACCTTTTGATTATTATTGATTTAAATAAAAATTTGAAATAATTGATGTTCATTATTTTAAATTGTTTGTACAATTTCCCACTTTGAAAACGTATTTCGTAACTGGAATAAGGCAGAAAAGTTTTTTTTTTTTGTAAATTATTCAAAAAATTTCATTTGCTTCTCCTATGCTTACATTTTTCAATACTTACCCATGACTTCTTAAACCACTTCCATTTGTTTAAAAATTTTTTCGACAAAATTTTTACTTTTTCTAATTGAAAAAAATAAATGAGTTGATTGTTCGTGTTGATTTTTAATTTAAATTAAATAGATCAAGTTACTCAGAGAACTTGTAAGCTTCTTATACTTCGTAAAAAAAATTGTTTTAAGAAATAAAGAATATTCGAAAAATTATAGCTAAGTAAAAGAGTGTTTCAACATAAAAGAAGCTAATGAAATTTTTTGAAAAATGTTTAAACAGGGGCCCAAATTTTTAGCCTCTGGCTGTGCACGCGAAAGTTCAAGTGTGAATAACTCAGCTTGGACTTCCTCGATTATCGATTTTTTTAATATTCTTAAAAAAGTGGAATTCTTTTCCTTTGAAACCCTGCTTTGACCAAAATGGAAAAACTTTTCGCCTTGGAGAAGTAATTCTTTACAAGAGCGGGCGCCTCCAATGTACTGTGCGGTGTTTCGCTGCTGGCGCGCCTTGTGGGTGCTGATGTGAGAATTTTGCATTTAACACACTCAATACAACATATATTCAAATTATGATCTGCAGTTGGCCTATAAAAATGCGTTTTCAGAGCTTACCACAAGGAGATTACAGTACGTTTTAAAACCCTTCTTTCAGGGTGCTTTTTCAATGTGATCCCCCTTGCCTCTCACAAAAAGAATTACTTTTTCTTTGTGAGCCCCTCAGAAATGTATGCATTAACATGAACGTTTTTTTGCAGCTTGCTTTCTGGTATTTGTTTTCGAAAAAACGTTTTACTTCGCGGCTGAAGAATACTTTTTTAATATTATCGTGATTCGATCATCATTAGGTATCACAGCATGATACATTAAATTTCCTGGCACAGTCTTTGCAATGATAAAACGCGTTTACAACATTTAAGCAGTTTCAGTGCAATCGTCTTTCGTACTAAAAAAACAGCAGTTTATGTCAATGATTTTTTTGCCTATTAATACAAGGCTTCCCCTGTTTGAGTCTGATCTTTTAATGATCCTTGTAAACTAGCTCATGCCGCTTGACGCTTTAGGCTTCCACTAACTCCATTGCATTGTCCTTTTCCATGAGCAAAAGCATGAAAATACCATTTTGCGGAAACGCCGAAATTATTTTTGTAAAGAAGCAAAATTAAAAAGTTGTACCTAGTTTTAAAGTGTCGGCTTGCACTTTCCGAAACGTAAATAGTTTCGTCCACTTCTGTAGTATCGAACTTAGTTTTCAAATAACTATTGACGACGATCTTCTGATACTGATAAAGTGCGGCTGTGTCGTTGTTCAAATTCGCGGATATTATACCTGTGCTACGATGCGTCAGTTCTCCCATTACCATAAAATACACTATTTAGTAAAAATCGAACGCTGACTGTTGTTTTAGAAGTGCACTTGAGCCGAATTTCGAATTAAATATGCAAAGCTTAGAACAAAATTAAACGTTATAAAAAATTATTCTTCCAAGCGATCGCAAAGATTCTCAATAAAGTCATCGCTATTCAGAGAATCGGTCTTAGAAGTACATCTATCAGTCTTCTCCCGAACCTGAGATCCTCACTTATCAATTAAATTTATGTCAAATACTACTTTGAGACGATTTTTATTCACGTCTTTATCGAAACACGACTTGCATTCATCAAGGTTGCAAACAGTTTTTATGAGTATTCAGAGATAAATCAGTACCTTTAGTTAGATTTTCCAAATTTATTTTACCTATCACTAGATTTACGTTCTCGTGGTGAATGCAAACACAAATTATGTGTGTTCAAGTAGCTCCAGCGTGAACGCAATGAGAAGTTCGAACTTGAGCAATTTTAGGAAATCCAATTTTAATATCAGGATACTGTGTTCTGAACTTTTAATACAATTTAGAAATATTTCATAGTATAAGTATTTTCTTAACATGCTGGCGCTTCCCATCCACCATTTTTATCGACACAAAGTCCTTTATTTCAGGTAAAAGAAGACTATTTTCATTATCTTTATAAAAAAGATGTAAGAAGTGTTTGGGTTTTAGCAGTTAATTTTTTCCTTCTACTTTTCAATTTGGTGACATAAAGATTCCATACTTAGCTGCAATATTTTTTGCCTTTTTTGACTCACGTTCAAAACAGCCAAATATTTTTGCTATTTTTTTACGAAACCAAGATTGGGGTGCAAGGGTCAGAAGTAATACCTTCTCCAAATTATTAATTGATTTCTCAAACTTATCTTTTATTTGTTCAGGAACTTCAAAAGCTGCTTTATAATACTCTTTGCCGTATTGTAACTTTGATTTTTTAGATATTGATAGTGAAGAAAAAGTAGTACTACTGGAAATATCATCATCAGAAACATTTTTATTATATGCGAGAGGAACTTGATGATTTATATCATGAAGATCTGAGTTATTAGCTGCAGAAACCTCTGGAGGACTATTTAATTGCTTCTCTGAAAGCAACTGCAATTTTTCCTGCAAACATAACATCGTTTGCTTTCAACCGGAATATAAGCCGGTCATTTTATTCACTTAATTTTAAAATATAATTCTCAAATTTGAACGTTTTCCATGAGTAAGCCTTTAAAGTGGGTTACAACATTCGCTTCCTATCACCTCACATGCGGCAAGTCTCTCTGGGGCAAGTCACACCTGCGGCAAGTCACATCTGCGGCATGTCAC
>JAUELO010457064.1:0-22503 GCA_032357855.1 Amphibolips quercusostensackenii | reverse complement strand
CTGGACAGGTCTAACATTTGAAACGTCTCCCTCGGACAACTTTATTTTCCTGAATTCATTTACCTAAAAGAAAAAAAAACAAGATAATAGTATGAGATGAAATCTTAAGCTAAGTTTCGTTTATATTTCCAAGATATATAGATTCTTACCAGGCCTTCGGTAACAAAATAACGAAAATCTTGTAGTATAAACCAAGTTGCAGATTCCGTGCAAGGCGGGTAATCTAAAGAGCCATCGTAATATAGAAATGTGTTCATGTGGTCATCGAAATAATTCGCAAAGTGGAACGGGGGTACATTTGCTGTAGAATTTGGAGATTGCACCTTATGTAAGTTTTTTTCCAGGTTGTTAAACAAATTGTCCGGATATTCCTGTTTTGGTACACTCTGAAATTTCAAGAACGTGTTATAGATTTTCTAGAATTTGAGAAAACATCATAAAATTTCATGCAATTTCACGGGATTTTATAATATTTTAAGAAATTTCAGAAAAATTATTTAATAGACTTAAGGAATTCCGTAGATAATCAAATATTTCAAAGTATTACCAAAAATTTTAATGAATTCAAAAGATTTTTAAAAAAGGTTTTAAAGAAGTTTAAATTGATTTCAATCAGTTGCAGAGATATCAAAAAAACTTTAAGATTGTAGGATATTTTAATGACTTTTCATAAATTTTGGTTGAATTTTTCTTATTCCCTGAAGCTGTTCCAATTTTACTTAAATGAATGGATTTTCTCGATTTGATGCGATCTTTTTAAAATCATTTAAAATTTAATTTGAATTGTTTTGAATTCATATGAACTCAATTTATTTAAATTCTTATAAATTCAAATAAAAAAAGTAAATCACTGTAGTACTGTACATCCGTCATTTTTATTACTTTCTGAGTTAGTAATTAATCAAATGTAGTCACTTTTTTAAAGAAAATCAGTTATTTAATTTAAAAAAATTAAGTGTCGTTGCCACAATAGGAGGCGGGCGAATACATAACTTTTTTAGTTTCACTTGCACTTAAAACTTTTCAAAATACACTTTAGTAGTTTTTTTTTATTCCAATAATCAGAACAACTAGAAAAAAACGTGATAAAATCCGTAAAAGTGGAAGTCGACATTATGTAAAAAGTTTACATAATCCTCTACCGTATTTTCTCACTTTTACTTTTTGCAGTACAATATTCATATAGTATTTTATACAAATGCTAAATAACCACTTATCAAAGTAAATTATTTTGAAAATCAATTTGCATTTCGTACCTGAAGCGCTATTTTAAATACTGCAAGACCGCCCTTTTGCATTTCAGCTTGCTTGAATGATTTTAAATCTGTTTTATAAAAAAACATGTGCATATCCACATCGTACCTATTAAAAAAAAAAAATTGTATAAAATTTAATATCGAATGTTTCGTTAGTATTAGAAGCAAAAAAAAATTAGGATATCATTTTTTACTTACTGATAGTGGTCGTCTTCCTGAATAAGGGGAATCTCACCCTCAAGCCACTTTTTATTCGTGCGTTTAAAATAAAAATAATAATTATTATTATGATATTCGGTGATACTTTCATTAATTACTTACTAAATTTAAATGAGTCAATATTTTACTGCTAATTGATCTATAAATAGAATGCATGACTGATAAAATAGAAAGATTTTATTATTTCCCGATTGTAATAATAAAAAAACACAAATTTATTTTAACTACTGAAGCCATTAAGTAAAAACATTTACTATTTCTTTGGTAATATCAATCATTGTACAACTATTGAATTTTCCTTGTGGATTGTTTTCAATATAAAATCAGAACTCTGTGGAATTTCTTTCAAAGTGAGTAGGTAAAGTAAAATAAATTAGGTGTGTAAATAATCTAACAATTCCATTATGAAGCAACAGCTTGTAAACACTTTGCGTAGGTTAAGGTGACATGACGTAGTCTATTTACAAGCTTCACGATACTGCATTCTCATTTATGTCAATACAGTTAAATATGTTACAATATCGACCATACTTTAACCCGATCTCCTACTCTCGGGTGGTTATTCGATTCGGCTCTTTAATAAGCGAATCATTATTTATACAGATTTAGAGATTATTCACAAAGTTTAAAATATTTACCCTTTTTTTGTCCCAATGAAAAGTAGCTTTTTCAAATATGTAATTCCCATGCAGGGGTCCACCAGTGCACTTTGGAGGATCTCCAGACCAAACAGCTTTCATTTCCACTGTCGTATAGGAAAAGTAAAAATATGTATACAATAAAATAAAGCTGAATTGAATTTATATAATAAAATAATTGATGCTTAATACCAGTATGACCCGTATTCTCTATGGTCAATTTTTTTGGTAATTTCTGAAAGTTTCTAAGTTTCAGGAAGTTACTCATAGGCGGAATTACTTCCTTGAAAGCATTCGTAACGAATATAGGAGATTCACGTTTTCCATTACATTGTGGATTTTCTTTGCCCCAGTTTTCAGCGTTTTTATAACTAAATGCGTCTAGAAAAAACAAATGAAGATGTTATAGCTTCAGAAAAAAGAGCTATTATCTAAATTATGAATGTCATTATTTGTATAATTGTAGTGAATCCATACTTTCTTATTGTTAAAAAAATATATATTTATATCTCTAATGTGTGAACATTCATATTAATTTCATTAAAAACTACATTACAAGGTTCAAATAGTATGAAAATATTAAGTCTCTGTTAAATAAAATGTTGAAGAGCGTTTGAATAAGTTTTAAAAATACAACTTACTTGCTCCTAAAATAAGACTGAAAAGAACAGTCGTTATTAAATAAAGCTGGTTCATTTCGAAACTCTGCACAATCTGGAATCGTATAAAGAAAACAATATTATAACTGTATTATAATATTAAAACTTAAACTTACACTTTTTCTTTTTATCTTAAAGATCGAGCGGTGTGGTGAATTAATGGTAAAGTATCGAAACTGGATGCTAGTATCTTGATAAGATAAAACACACTTGAAAAAACAACTATATATAGACCGAGATTCTTACTCCTCTCATCTTGTTTCCTCTGAAGTTTACTGTGCACGTGATTGTGTCATTAATTTTGTTTTGCACACGTTTTTTAGTTATGTCGCATTTTAAATTTATTGATAACATCAGTTGAACACACAGATTTTTGAGTGGGGGAGCACCATTCCACCACCTTCCCCGGAGGTAAAATCATTTCGAATTAATCCCTCACGTTTTATATGAATTAAATTTCTTCGCACACTCTATTTTACATACTTTCAGGATAAAATAATATTTTAAACTGAACTTTAACTATCATAAAATAAGATATTTAAACCCTATTATTGCAAATTATAATAGCTCTTGAAAATCTCTAATGTAAAATTGTTTTATCCTTAAAGGTTCAATTGAAAAATCTTTTATCTTTTGTTTCTTACTAGCCTTACTTTGTACATTTTGAAAAAAAAAATTCGCTATTTTTGAAGCTTAGATAATCTCACGTTGAAAATGTTTGAAATTAAACAATTTTTACTTTGTAATTAGATAATTTAAATTTTAGAAGATTTAAAATGAACAATTTTTTATTTAATAATCGTTTATATAAGTTTTTTAAACATTGAAAAATTTAAATGGGAGTTTTGAAAAATGTAACTATTAGAAATGGTATAATATTTGGCTGCGTAAAACGTTATGAAGAGATAATTATTGTTCTTTTTGTAGGTTTCAAAATGATTGTTATTGTTCAACACATGAGCCTATTTGAAATTAATTATCTCTTATGCATCATCAAATAAGAAGTTCTTGTTATGTGTTTTTGCGAGACACTATAATGTATCTGTTTAGAATTTTTATGTTTTCTCTAGGATTTTATTTTAAAACTTCAAAATTCATAATTGTAAAAAAATACAATTTTTTATTACTCAGATTCGAAACTCTTTTGTCTTCAAAGCGTATAAATTTGAAAATATATTTCATACGCCTCCTAATTTTAAATTCTTGAATTCAAACCATTAAAAAATTTTAAAATGTACATTGATTTTAGAAATTTCATAATTATTCAATTTCTAATGACATTCAAATAGTTATTTTTCAGTGGTTTGCAATTTTAAATTGCAATGTTTGAAGTTGGATTCTGATTTGATACTGTACCAACTTAAGAACTTGAATTTTAAAATTAGTTTATTTTCAGTGCTGGAAAGATTTAAAATTAAGATAATTTCAGTTTTTCATGATTCGCAGTTAAACGCAGATATCAATTTTATACACATTTTACCCATTTTTCTGAGATATGTACTACATAATTATATATTTATAAACCTTTTCGAAAGGCCCGTGTCTACGTTTACTGAAATTTCGTTACAAGTATCCATTCCTTGTATATGATTGGATATCCTGCAAGGAGAAAATAATAGTCCAAATTTGAATATTATTATAAAATCACCTTTTGTAATACCTTATTTTACCTAATTATTAAAGATTTTGAGGTCTGATAATTGAAAATTGGTTTATCTTTCAGGATTTAGTTTAAAAATGTTCAACGTCAAGTCTACTATTATTCTTACTTCGTACATTTTTCGATCTTAAATTAATATTTTAATTAGATTATTCTAAACTAAACAGTTTTGACTTTGTAATTACATAATTTGAAATTTAGACATTCAAAATGCAACAATTTCTAATTTATTCGTTTCAAATATAAGTTGTGCAAGCATTACAAATTTCCAATTACAAATTTTAGAAATGTAACTGCTTGAAATTCAACATTATTTGGCTAAGGAAAACCTTATAAATGCTTAATTCTTTTTTAATTGTGTAGACTTTTGATAAATTGTTTGTTGAAAACAAGGTTCTATTAAAAATTAATCATTTCCTACTCATCATCAAATAAAAAGCTATAATAATGTTTGGAGACGGTTACAATCTTCAGATTACGTAACACGTTGAAATCCATGATAAACAGAAAGAAACGAAAATAAAAAGTTTCTAAAGATATTGTGTCAGCGCACTAAGCAAAGGTGATAATTAAACGATTTAAAATTAATTATACTGTTAAGGCTTAAGGGTGCTAAAAAAAGCCCAAGTCTCAACTTCCATTTTCGATATTTTTGGTATTTTGGGGTCGATAATAAGCCACGTAAATTGAGGAATGAATAAAAACGTCTTTTGATGTCACTCATCGTGAATTTGTCTATTAACAAAAAGAAATCCCTTTTTCTCAACAACGGGAGATCATGATGAAAAATTATTCAAAATAAAAAAGATGCGGCTTACTGGAATAAGTATTTCCTTATGATATTTTTTTTTTAATATACATACTTCAGAAATTATGAAAAGAAAATTTGTTATAAAGAAGCGTTTACCATCCATTCCACTTGTTGAGAGGTTTTTAATATAAATTTAAATTTATTTTTATGTTCATAAGAAAAATGATATGAAATAATTTAAAAAAATATAATCTTAAATGTTTATATAAACTATTTTTAAGAACCTGAGAATAATGTTAATGTGTACAGAAAATATCTAAGTAAATGCAACAGATGATTCATGCTGCTTTACAACAATTTTCTTTGCATGCCTTCCAAAATATAAATAATTAAATAAAAAAATAAAATAATCCACTTTTTCATAAACCTTATCCTTTTTGTTCAGTATAATTTTGCGTTATGAGCAGTCGTTTGAAAAAGAAGTAGTCGAATAAATATCAATTAATAATGAGTTTCCTGTATTTGTCAGTCCCTAAATTGTTAATTGTTCAATTGCATTTTTTCGGATATTCTTTAGTTTTAGAAGTTTACAATTTTAACATGCACAATGTGAAGCAGACTAAGTTTTGGATATTATTTCTTTTTACGAGTTTAAAATTCGAAATGACTTAATTTCTAGTACTTTAAACATTATTAATTGAATGAATTTTAGTTCCACGTTTTTTCGTAACAATGATATTAAAAAAATTACCTAAATCAAATTGCAATTTTCTTAATTAATTGAAAAATTATTGATCTGACATGTATCTTTCGAACGATGATAGCCTTAACCCTAACTTTATTAAAATTTCTTCGGCATTGATAAACAAAGAGAATGACACCTGGAACAGAAGAAAAAAAATTTTTTTTAGCTAGACATGCAGTTTTTTGTAAAACTACTTTTTTTCGTGTTATTCCTTAGTCTTTCTAGATTATCTCGACAACCGTATCACATATCACAGAAAAAAGCCAGCCGTTGGATTTGGCATTGAAAAATGCATCAAAACCAAATACTGATTTTCATTGAAAAAATTTTTCACAACATTCTACTTTTTTGATTTTTAATTTTTCAAAAAAAGTTTGATCAAAAAAATCTCGAAAACATGACGTGCTGCAGAGAAATGGATGCCAGATTCGGATTTAGCACAAAAAACTACTCTGAAAATGACATATCTCATTTCATGAGCACATAGGTCACATTTTTTTGACCAGTGTTTTTTTTGTTTAAATTCAACATTTGCTCGCGACTAAAGATTTAAACCAAATGTACTTATTAAAAAATAATTTTACTGAAATCACAAAAACTGATTCTCATTTGCCTAATATCAGGAAATTTCCTTGGGAGCTTACAATGCAAATATGATGTGAAAAACTGTTTTCCTTTTTTGGCCAAATTAATCACCAAAAACATTGCGCCTCTGATTTTTACTTTAGCAACTCTAACAGCTTCTACGAAATAGTAGAAATTTTTACAAAAAAAAAATCTGCATAAAAATATAATAATAGACTTTTCAACTAACAATAATTAAAAAGTAAGCATAAAAGACCAATTTTAAATGAAAAATGTGCTGCTTCGCGCTCGAAAATATTTAGACCTCGCGCTTTGCGCTCGCATGATTATTCTTTGCACTTGGAATGCTTGAACGAAACTTCATCAAAAACATCACTTTTAGATCCCAGTATATGTATGCATCTTCATACTTTGATATTTCTACGTAGTTAAGTATAGTTATAGATAATCAAAATTAAATTACTCTAAGCTCTATAGGCTTGGAGATAGACATTCTCATCGTGACACTTGCGCTACGCGCTCGATTTATTTTTGAATTTACTTACAATGAAAAGCTACAATAGGATTTTTAAAATCATATTATTTTTGATGAATAAAACAAAATATCCTTCAAGTTTCCTTTTAGACTTTTCGCGCAATTCGCGTCTTTTAGCGTAATATTGGAATGTTTGATTTTTGCATATAAATTTCAGTGAATGAATTAAAAACGAGGATTTTTGTCCAAAAATATTCCGAAGAAATATTGTAGGAATTTTGAAACGCTGAAATCAACAATTTGCGTCACTTGGCTCAAAATTAAAATTGTCGATTTTTTCGCAAGTATTTTCAATGAATAAAATCAAATTGACAAGGCCTATTAAAAATTATTTGAATAAATTTAGTAAAACTTTTTAAAAGCTGCAACTTTTTCTTAAATTTTTTTTTCTGTATCTCTTGCCGTTTGGTTCGAAATTTGAATTTTTGATATTCCCTATAGTACTTTTGATGAATAAAATCAAAATGACAAGTCTTATCAAAAAATGGTTCAGAGAAATTTGTAGGACTTTTAAAAAGCCGTAATTGCTTTTGACGACTTTTTCTTGTATGTTCCATCGTTTGGTTCAACATTTGAATTTTGAATTTTCTTATAGTATTTCAAATAAATAAAACCAAAATAAAGCGTACTATCAAAAAATGGTTAAATCAAATTTTGTAGGACTTTTGAAAAGCTACAATTTGCTATATAGGACTTTGTCTCGTAACTCACGACGTTTGGCTCAAAACTTGAATTTGATTTTTTTTATGATACATATTGTCAATAAATAAAATTAAAATGATGAGTCCTAGAAAAAAATAGATTTTCTAAATTTTTCAGGACTTTTGATAAGCTACAATTACTTATCAAAAGTTTTTCCTATATTTTCTGTCGTTTGGCTCAAAATTAGAATTTTTTATTTTTTTATAGCATTTTTTAAAATGAAAAACAAAATATCAAGTCTTATCTAAAAATGGTTACAAAAAACAATTGTAGGTCTTTTTGAAAGATACAAGTTTTCTGTAGAACTTTTTTACTTACCTGTCGTCGTTTGGTCTAAAATTAAAATTTTCGACTAGTTCATTTCCGATGGCTGAAAAAAATTGAGTCCTATCAAAAAATGGTTCAAACAAAAATTGTACATATTTTGAAGGGCGTCAATTTATCTATTTATTTCTATACGTATCTGTCTCAGTTTAGCGTACAACGGAATATTTGATTTTCGGATAGCATTTTTGATGGATAAAACCATAACGGTTAGTCGAGGAATACTGGTTAACGAACTTGTTCTTTTTTTTAGGACCCAGAATATAAAAATAATAATATATATAATAATTAATAATTCTTTACCGAATCAAGCTTTTTTAAAATCATACTACTGTAGGAGTGGGTATCAAAACAAGCTGAACTTTATGGTACACGTTAAATACACGTGGTTAAAAATTAATCTTTTTTAGGTGAGGCTTTGAAAATTTTGTTCAAAATTTTTTTGCAAAGTTGTCTTGCTTGAATACGTTTAACCATTTTATATTTAAAAAATAAATTTTTCTGGATCAAATTTGAATGGTGTTTTATTTTCCGTTCAAAACACATTTTTTTTTAAATTTAACTATTCGATTGAAAATTAATATTTTTTTTTTGAAACTTTGATTTGATACATCCGAAATCTTCAAAAATCTTTTTGAATTTGATCAAGAGTCGTAAAAAACTTGTTGTCAGTATGTTTATAACCTTAAAAACAAATTAACCTAACAAATAAGTGACTATTCAAAATATTTTTTTTTGTATAGAAAATTGTGTTTGTTCTTAAATGCAAAAACTCCACTCTATGCAAGTCTCTTCGAAATTAGATGAAGAATTTAAAAAAAAACCAAATTTGGTCAAGAATTTAAGTTTAAAGAAAAAATTAAAAAAAAAATTAGAGGTTGATGTTGCAATCAAAGAATATTTTTATTTCAAATAAAAAACAGCTTAATTATACAAAAAAAGAGAAATTATCAACAAAATAAAGAAATCCTAAATTAAAACAGACAATTTTGAAAAAAATTAATAAATTTTTAACAAAAGAGTTAAATTTTGTACTAAAGAGATGAATTGTTAATCAAAATAAAGAATTTTTAAGCAAAAATGTGTATTTTTAACAAAGTAGATGAATTTTTAATCAAAAACCTGCTCATTGCGCGGGTACGTTATTATTGCCTGCTTCGCACGTTGTTGAATGGTTAACTTAATAAGAACTTTAAAAAAATGTTCACAGTTTTTAAAATATATACAAAATTGTCCGAAAAAAATCCAGAAAAATTTAAGCCTATTTTCTTTTAAATTTCAGAAAAAATCTGAATACTCCTAAAGAATATTTAGGAGCTACAAAACTTTTAAAAAGATTTACAAATAATTAAACACTTAAAAGTTTTTTAAGGTTACTGGAAAAATTAAAGTTTTTTTTAATAAATGTTTGGAAATTCTTTTCTTGGTGAAAGTTTTATCTTTTTGGTAAAAAATGCAATTGTTTTATTTAAAAATTGTTTGTTCTAATTAAGAATTTTATGACTTAATTGCAAATTTCTCCTTTCTTGTTAAATTCAACCATAGTTTGCCAAAAAGTTATTTTTTTTTTGGTTGAACATTTGAAAATCGTATAATTTTTTTTTGTTCTTAAAAATTCGTTTTTTTTTGTGTTGAAAAAAAATTTTTTAATCGAAGATGAATCTTTTTTATATTTAGTTACAAATAAATCCCGTTAAATTGAAGATTAATGTATTTTGTTAAAAATTTATCTTGTTGGTAGAAAATTACTGATCCTGTTTAAAAATTATTCTGAATGATAGAAAATTCAATTGCTTGGTTTATTTTTTTTAGTTTACATTTTTGGAATTAATATTCAACTGTTTAGTTGGAAATTTGATCATTTGGTTTTAAATTAACCTATTTGTTAAAAATCAAAATTTTTAAATAATTGAATAATTTAAATCATGTAATAATACATCCTTAATTTTAATTCAACAATCTTAAATCTGTTATAAGATTAAGAAGAAAATTAGAAATGATTTCAAGACATCTTTAATCTTAATAAGTGCTGCATGATTATTGGAGAGTTATTACCAAAAAAGAAGAGCGAAAAAATAAGGAAAGGAGTGAAAGGTTATGTTGATTGACTTACACCACTTTTTCCTTCTTTTTTTGTCTAATATTTTTCTCTAATGAAACTGAAACATTAAGTACACGTATCCACGTCCTTTTTGTGATTTGTTACATCAAAGAATCTAGTTGAAAATTGTTTTTCTTAAAATTATTTTTAAAAACATTAAAAATATGTGCACGGTTGAGAGAATCTAAAGGAACTTGTTTGTTAGTTTTAGTTACGTTATTAGCTATATTTGCCTTAGATAGATGAGAATTTTGATATACATTACCTTGAAATCTTTTAAAGCACATAATTGTGTTTGCATTTCAAACTCGTCTGTTAATAAGACTATTTGCACGTAATATTATTTACTACAATATGATAGCAGAAAATTCTATGCTGCAAAACATGGGACGATAGGAATCCGGAGAACGAGGGCATACATATTGATAACTTGATTTGCAATCTTAGCTTGTAATGGTGTAATGTTGATTTGTGAAAATATTTATGTATTACAGCAATATGAATGTAATACATGTATTTATTTTGTTTTCAATTCAGTTGTTGTATATTTAGTTCCACTCAGAACAATTCAAAGTATGTAATGATAGGGTGGTCAAAATTTGTACATGTAAAAATTTGACTTTCGATTTTTGGTTATCGATTTTGCCGATTTGTCTGTTTTCCGGCAAAAGAAAGTTCTTTTTTTTTTAAATTGGTCTGCGCTAACCATTTCGCCAGGCTTTTAAAATTAGCATAGGGTTTTAAATGGGAAAATCACGGTTTTTGAAAAAGTGAGAAAAGAAGTACTTGTTAATCACTTTCTGTAAATTAGAGTTTGGTCACCTACTCATCAATGTTCAAAGAATAATTTCCACTCAGCAATTGTTAATTTTAACCTCCGCCCCACCAATGCCCTTATATTATGCCCAGATTTTAAAAACAATAATCATTTCTTTGAACTAAAATTTTTTCTATTTCTCATATAAAAGGCACTAAGCCATAATATTTATTTGAATAATTGCAAACTTTCTTTTACAAAAAATGTCACGTCAATGGAATTGTATAAACAATCAAAAATCAGTTATGAATACTTTAGAGAATCGTGACTTCTCAAATGTAAATAATTTAATTAGAAAAAATCTGCTTCGCTCGCAAGTTTCAGCGCGCTTTTGACGTACACCTGTTGGATCCCGCGCTACGCGCCCTGTCACTTTTCACGATTAAGGCTATGTGACGAGTGGGTTACGTGACTAAGCTAGTCAGCGAATATTTTCTCAACTTTCGTCCAAACGAAATAAGATATCGCTCTTAAAGTTTAAGAAATTAAAGAGGAGGCAATACTGTTCATGTCTGCTTTTTTCGGTTCAAATTAAAAAAAAAAGTTTTTCTCAGAAAAGAAATATGATTGCTATACCAGTACTTTTCTTTCCCGACTTTTGTCCACATGGAATAAGATATCGTGTTGAAAATTCTTTACAAACAACATAAGGCACAAATAAAGGTGTCTATGGTCCTAAATATTTAGAATTGTCAACAAAATTTTTTTAATTATACCTTTGGAGAAATGATGACCGTGTTACAAAACACTGCAAGCAATTTGCACTTTTTTTAATGGTTTAGTGATGAGGTTCAAGTCTATTTTAAGAGTGTGACTAAACGTTAAATATTGGTCACAAAAATTATACGCAAATAGTGAAAAATTAATGTTTCCACTTGAAATGCAAAAAAAACTAATTTATGAGTTTGTATATAAGTCTCTGATCTACGAATCAGCTGTACATTTAAGGTTGTGTTTGTTTTGAATCGAATTCAACCGCCAGTTATATTCTCGGTAATATTCTCCTTTTCAGGTGGCAGCACTGAGCCGAGTACTAGACTCTCTGTCAAAGAGATACGAATTTCAAAGAAATAAATTTTGTGGATAAGTATAAAGTTCCATATATACCTTAAAAACATTACAAAATATATTTTTTAAACTTCTTTATCAATATTTATCATATAGTGTTCGTGAAAGGTTGATAAATCTTTATCCGACCGTCATTTGCAAAGTGAGGTTAGGCTTACTATAGTTACCATATATCCGGTTGTATGTGTAATTTCCGCTATAAGTATAAATTACTTCGTATATAAGCACTTAACATATTTTTGAAAATTATTTATCCTTATGTATTTAATTATAAGTAACGTACACCTAGCACCATACTGCATTTTGTCTCTCATCGACAGAAGGTCTAGCACTTGGCTCGGTGCTGCCACCTATTATAAGTTTTGCATCAAAAAACCCATTCTTAATGTACAAAGGACACTGGTACAAATGTGTCGCTCAACATTTATTATTTTTATAACAAACTTTTTTCTTTCACCAACTCTATGCTTTGCTAAGCACTGTCCTTTTACGTTTATTAACATTTCTCTAGATTTTTCGCGTTTTTTAAACTTTTATTTTTAAATATAGGATCAAAAATATCGATGTCGGTACTGACTTGGTCACGTGGCACACTCGTTACATGGCATTAAATCCAAAAATTTTGGTGAACAACTTTTGTCTGTTAATTTTTCTTGATGCTTGAGTCGTTTGTCATTTTTTTTTAATATTGTGTTTTAGGAATAAAATAAAAACTGCGAATCCTATTTAAAAGTGATTCATACCAAATTTGTAAATCTTTATTTATTGCAAATTTTTTGTTGCCTTATCTTTTTCCGTATCTTGCATAGTTTCACCCCAAAATATAATGTTTGATTTTTTATTATTACTTGTGCGACCCTGATTTTAATTTTCGATTTAAAAAAAAATTTAAAAAGTTGTTCTGATAATCTTGCAAGACTTTCAAAGGAAACTTTTTCGTCTTTTGACTTTTTTTTATACCGTGCGTTGTTTGGCTCAAAAATTTTTTTTTATTTTTTTGAATTTTGCAAATGCTATAACTCTAAAAAATTTTTTTTTCAAAAAAAGTAGTAAAAAATAAATTGTTCAGATTTCCAAATACTACCAAAAGTTGTTTATAGAATTTTTAATTCTTGAAAAGAATGTATTAAAAAATTCTAAAATGCTCTAAATTTTCGAATTTTTAGGCAATATAGCTGGATAATGGACTCGTCCTTTTATTGCAGGTCTGAAAAAAGAATGCCAAAGCTTAATCAAATTCGATCATTTTTTTGAAAGTTATTGTGCCCACAGACTGCAGACGAACTGCAGATACATTTCTAAAAATCGTTTTTTTCAGACTCATGGGGTCTCGAAACTTGGAGATTTGATGAAAACCGACTTAGTCAAACTTAACATAAAACTAATACCTTCTCATTGGGATAAGAACGTAGAAGTGTTATTTAACAATTGTCATTTGGTACTTACACATTCATTCCATAAATGTAATTGATTAACTTCTTCTATAAATTTCGAACTATTGAAAGAGTTTAGTTTTTCACAACATTAACGATTAAAAAGAAAAAAATGGATATTACAATCACATTTAATTATGATTTCATTTGTGAAATTTTTTTTACGTGATAATATGGAAATAGTTCCAACTTCAATTTAACAATATATGCGCATGTCATATACGTTTAATGATAATTGATGTATTTTCTGCATCTGATCATGCAGTTCAGTTTGTAACAAAGAAGATGAATTTTTAATTAAGAAGAATAATTAAAAAAAAAGCAATGTTAAAAAAAACGGAGGTGAAAATACATTTTTTAAGAAAGAGGAATAGAAAACAAGTTATTGTTGTACTGTACCGCTGAAAAGCCATATTTCGCAAATTTTAAAACATTTAAAAAATTTATCATAAGAAAATATACTAAACGTTATCTGATTTTGTAAAGTTACTTTTACGGACACCACTGTCACCCCTGTTACCAACCGTAATTTTTTGCGTGTAACCCCCTTCTTCCACTCAAATGGTAACTAAGTTCATGGGCGGCAATTAAGCTACGATTGACAAGCCATTAAAAACAACTGTCAAGAAAATACATTTTCAAAATCGCGTGGAATCGATTTGAACGGGATTTCTTCTTATACAGGTTCAATACACTTCATCATTTTTCTTTTTGGCGTTTTTTTGTGACGATTTGTTAATATTTATACCTAAATGTGCTGCAACGAGGAAATATACTTAAAATAACTTGAACAAATCAATTATTGATGCAACCAAAGACTTTATTTTATTTTATTACTTACATTTGCATTATTTTTAGATATTTTCTTATGAAAAAACCCATGACCATACTATCTACCCTGTACCGTCTGCAGCCGGATTTTTATTAGAAGCGCTCGCATTTGCTAAGACTTATAGCCAAGGAAAAGGAAAACTGCAAGAAACCTCTTCCGAGCGCAGCCTGTCACCAACAGTTACCTGTTACCGGTAACATTTATTACATCTCAGGATTATCAGTTACCAGCATCTTAACTTGACGCTTATTTAATGGCTGGACAGGTCTAACATTTGAAACGTCTCCCTCGGACAACTTTATTTTCCTGAATTCATTTACCTAAAAGAAAAAAACAAGTTAATAGTAGTAGATAAAATATCAAGCTTAGTTTTATGCGTATTTTCAGGAAATATAGATTTTTACCAGGCCTTCGGTAACAAAATAACGAAAATTTTGTAGTATGAACCAAGTTGCAGATTCCGCGCAAGGCGGGTAATCCAAAGAGCCATCGAAATATAGAAATGTATTCATTCTGTCATCGAAATAACTCGCGAAGAGAAAGGGCGGTACATTTGCTGTTGAATTTGGAGATTGCACCTTATGTAAGTTTTTTTCTAGGTTGTCAAACAAATGGTCCGGATATTCCTGTTTTGGAACGCTCTGAAATTTCAAAATTGTGTCATAGATTTCCTAGGATTCAAGAAAACATTTTAAGACTTCACGCAATTTCACGAGATTTTATAATATTTTATTGGATTTTAAAGGAATTATTTTCTAGAATCTGAGAAATCCATACGATTTTAAATATTTTAAAGTATTACTAACAATTTTAAAGAATTAAAAAATTTTTAAGAAGATTTTAAAGAACTTTATAATAATTTAAATCAGTTGCAGACATATCGAAGAAAATTTAAGATTTTAAGATATTTTTTATGACTTTTTATGAATTTTATTAATTTTTTTTCATTTCTTCTGAATTTCGCACATAAGTCATTTTTCTTCACTTTTTAAGTTAGTAATTAATAAAATATGGTAACTTTTTCTAAGAGAATTGGTAAGGCAATTAAAAAAAATTAAGCGTTTTTGCCACAATAGGTGGGCGAAGACATAACTTTTTCATTCTCACTTGCACTCAAACTTTTTTTCAATGCACATCGGTAGTTTTTTTAAAATTCTAATTATCAGAAAAACTAAAAAAAAAACGTAATAAAATTCGTAAAAGTGAAGGTCGAAATTATGTGAAAAATGTACATATTTCCCCACCGTATTTTCTCACTTTAATTTTATGCAAAACAATATTCATAAAGTGTTCCGTACAAATACTAAATAATCACTTATCAAAGTAAATTATTCTAATAATTAATTTGCATTTTGTACCTGAAGCGCTATTTTGAATACTGCAAGACCGCCCTTTTGCGTTTCAGCTTGTTTGAATGATTTTAAATCTGTTCTATAAAAAAACATGTGCATATCTACATCGTACCTATTGAAAAAAAATAATTATATGAAATTTAATATCGAATGTTTCGTTAGTGTTAGAGGCAACAAAAATATCAGGAAAGCATTTTTGACTTACTGGTAATGATCATCTTCCTGAATAAGAGGAATCTCCTCCTCAAGCCACTTTTTATTCGTGCGTTTAAAATAAAAATAATAATAATTATTATGATCTTAAGTAACGGTTTCATCAATTACTCACTAAGTTTAAATCAGTGAAAATTTTACTACTAATTGATCATTAAATAGAATGTATGATTGATAAAAGAGTGAGATTTTATAATTTTTTGATTGGAATAATAAAAAAACACAAGTTTATTACACCCACTAAAGTCATTAAGTAAAAGCTTTTACTATTTCTTCGGTAATTTCAATCATTGAACAATTACTAAAGTTTTCTTGTCGGTTGTTTTTAAAATAAAATCAGAACTCTGTGGAATTATTTTTAACGTGAGTAGGTAAGGTAAAATGAATTGAGTGCGTGAATAATCTAAGGTTTCCATTTTGAAGCAACAGCTTGCGAATACTTTGGTAGGTTAAGGTGTCATGACGTAGTCTATCCACAAGTTTCACGATACTGCATTCTTATTTATGTTAATACCGTGAAATATGTTTCAATATCGCTTTCTTTCATAAAATATTTTTTATTGGCCACTTTTTTGTTATCTAAGTAGTAAAATGTCACTAGTGTAATTAATGAGCCGGACGAAATGACCACCCGAGAGTAGGAGATCGCGTAAAAGTATTGTCCAAATTACGACTTTTGTTTTTCACTGATTTGGACCATACTTTTACGCCATCTTGTGCACTCGAGTGGTTATTTAAACCGGCTCTTTAATCAGCGAATTATTATTTATACAGATTAAGAGATTATTTACAAATTTAAAAATATTTACCCTTTTTTTGGCCCAATGAAAAGTAGCTTTTTCAAATATGTAATTCCCATGAAGGGGTCCACCAGTGCACTTTGGAGGCTCTCCAGACCAATCAGCTTTTAATTCCACTGTCATATAGGAAAAGTTGAAAAATGTATAAAATAAAATAAAGCTAAATTAAATTTATACAATAAAATAATTAATGCTCAATACCAGTGTGACCAGTATTCTCTATGGTCAATTTCTTTGGTAATTTCTGAAAGTTTCTAAGTTTTAGAAAGTTACTCATAGGAGGAATTTCTTCCTTGAAAGCATTCGTAATGAATATAGGAGATTGACGTTTTCCATTGCATTGTGGATTTTCTTTGCCCCAGTTTTTGAAGTTTTTATAACTGAATGCATCTGGAAGAAACAGATAAACATGTTAAAGCTTTATGACAAAGAGCTATTATCTAAATTATAAATGTTATCATTTGTATAATTTTAGTGAATCCATACTTTCTTATTGTAAAATGAATTATAATCATCTCTTTTATATAGAACATTTATATTAATTTTTATAAAAAATCACATCACAAGTTACAGATAGTATCAAAATATTTTGTCTTTTTTGAATGAAATGCTACAATGCCTTTAAATAAGGTTTAAAAATACAACTCACTTGCTCCTAAACTAAGACCGAAAAGAACAGTCGTTATCAAATAAAGTTGGTTCATTTCGAAGCTCTGCACAATCTAGAATCGTATGAAGAAAACAATATAACAACTGCATCATATTATTTAAACTTAAACTCTTACTTCTTTCTTGATTATCTTCAGGATCAAGCGGTGTGGTGAATTAATTGTAAAGTCTCGAAACCGGATGCTAGTATCTTAATGAGAGAAATCACTCATGAAAAGACGACTATATATAGAACGAGATTCTTACTTCTCTCGTCTTGTTTTCTGTAAAGTTTACTGTGCACGTGATTATGTCATGAATTTTGCTTTGCACACGTTTCTAAATTGCGTCGCGTTTAAAATTGATTGATAACATTAGTGGAGCACACCGGATTCCTGAGTGGGGGAGCACCATCCCGACACCTTCCCCGGAGGTAAAATCATTTTGAAATAATCCTTCACGTTCTAAATGAATTAAATTTCTTCGCACACTCTATTTTACATACTATTAGGATAAAAGAATATTTTAAACTTGACTCTTACTATCATAAAATAAAATATTTAACACCTTATCATTCCAAATTATAATAGCTTTTGATGATCTTAAATTTGAAATTGTTTCATGTTTAAGGGTTCAATTAAAAATTTGTCATCTCTTATTTCTTACTAGTCTTACTTTGTACATTTTTTAATAAAAATTTGCTATTTTATAAGGCTTAGATAATCTCATGTTGAAAATGTTTAAAATTAAAAAATTCTCACTTTGTAATTAGATAATTTAAATTTTACAAGCTTTAAAATAAACAATTTCTTATTTAATAATCGTTTATATAAGTTCTTCGAGCATTGAAAAATTTGAATTGAAGATTCGAAAAATGTTGTTATTAAAAATGTAATTATATTTGGCTGCGGAAAATGTTATAAATAAATAATTCTTGTTCTTTCTGTAGGTTTTAAAATAATTGTTATTGTTTAACACATAAGTCTATTTGAAATAAATTATCTCCTATGCATCATTCGATAAAAAGTACTTGTTATGAGTTTTTGCGAGACACGCTGATGTACCTGCTTGTAATTTCTATGTTTTCTCTAGGATTTCATTTTGAAACTTTGGAATTCATGATTGTATATAAATACAATTTTCTAGTACTCCAGTTCGAAATTCTTCTCTTTAAAAGCGTATCAATTTAAAAGTATTTTTCATAAGCCTCCTAATTTTGAATTCTTAAATTCGAACCATTAAAAATTAAAAAATGTATATTAATCATTGTAATTTTAGAATTATGAAATTTTTTAATTACGTTTAAATAGCTATTTTTCAGTGGCTTACCATTTTCAATTACACAGTTTGAAGCTGGCTTCTGATATGATTCTGTACCATCTTATGAACTTGAGTTTTAAAATTAGTCTATACGCAGTACTAGAAAGATTGAAAATTTTAAAAATTTCAGGATTTCATGAGATAAAGTCAAACGCTTAAAGACTAAAAACTTTTGAAAAAGGTTTTGTCTTATTTTGTATTGGTTTTAGTTCAAAAGAAACGAACGTGATTTTTGATAAGACATTTTCTAATTTTTTAGATTTTTAATTCTTGGTTATTCAATATTAAAAGCTACTTTTAAAAAATTTTTACAATTAAAAATATTTGATTTTCGAACAGTGTCGTAATTTTGAGGCTTCTGCATCATATTTGCTGTCGTAAATTATTAAATTTCGTAGCGTTTCTGTAGATTTATTTTCATCTCAAATACACTCAGGTAAAATAGATTTGGTGGGTCCATAATTTTATTTTTTCCATTTCAAGGTGATGTAATTAGTTCACAAGTTTCACAATATTACCTTTGGATTGCGTCATGTACGTATACACAGCTAAGGCTTCTCATCGTTTGAATAAATTTGCAAAAAGTTATTCGTAAAACATTTTAAATTCAGAATTAAAATTTTCACCTGGACACATTTTGCAACAAAAAATCACAAGGATATCAATATTATAAGATTTTATCCGGAGTTTCTGAGATATATAATACATAATCATATTAAAAGGCCCTTATAGTCAAAATTTAAATATTATTATTATAAAATTACCTATTTTAACACCTCATTTTACTCAATTATTATAGACTTCAATATCTAATAATAAAAAATTGGCTCATCCTTCAGGGTTTAATTCAAAAATTTTCAAAGTCATGTCTACTATTTTTTTTTCTTCGTACATTTTTCCATCTGCAATTACTATTTTAATTAAATAATTTTAGACTGAACAGTTTTGACTTTGTTATTACCTAATTTAAAATTTAGAAGTTCAAAATGCAACAATTTTTTATTTACTAGTCTTAAATATAAGTTGTGCAAACATTAACAATTTTCAATAACAAATTTTTAAAATATAACTGCTCGAAATTTAACAGTATTTGGCTAAGGAAGAATTTATAAATGCGTAATTCTGTTTTCATTGTGTAGACTCCTGATTAATTGTTTGTTAGAAACAAGGTTTCATTGAAAATTAATTATCTCAGACTCATCATCAAAGAAAAGCTATGATAATGTTTGGAGACGGTTACCATTTTCAGATTACGTAACAAGTTGAAATCCATGATAAACAGAAAAATACAAAAATAAGAAGTTTTCAAAGATATTGTTTTATCGCACTAAGCAAAGGTGATAATTGAACGATTCTAAATTATTTATACTGTTCAGGATTAAGGGTGCTGAAAAAAATCCAAGTCTTAACTTCCATTTTTGATAGTTTTGGTATTTTAGAGTCAAAAATAAACCACATGAATTGAGAAATAAACCAAAATATCTTTTGATGTCACCCATCGTATTTTGTTCTCAATTCTGTTATTGTATATTCAGTTCCGCTTATAACAATTCAAAGCATGTAATAATAGGGTGGTCAGAATGTATACATGTAAAAATTCTACTTTCGATTTTTGGTTATCGATTTCGCCGATTTGTTTTTTTTCCGGTAAAAGAAATTTCCTGTTTTTTTCTTTAATTGGTCTGCGCTAACCCGTGCGCCAGGCTTTTGAAATTAGCATAGGGTTTTAAATGGGAAATTGGAGGTTTTTGAAAAAGTGAAAAAAGAAGTATTTGTTGATCACTTTCTGTGAATTAAAGTTTTCTCACCTACTCATTAATGTTTAAAAAATAATTTCCACCCAGCAACTGTCAATTTTAACCCCCGCCCCATTAGTGCCCTTATATCACGACCGGATTGTTCAAACAATAATCAATTTTTTAAACTAAAATTTTTTTATCTTTCATACGAAAGGCACTAAATTATGATATTTGTTTGAATAATTGGAAACTTCCTTTAAAAAAAATATCACACTTAGGAATTTGTTAATCTTGCTATTAACTTTAGAAAAAAACTCTATTCGATTAACAGGGTAAAAATTGGACAAACTGATTAGAATCGTTTAAATAACTACAAAACATGTGAGACAAGAAAGATATAGTAACGAAAAAGAATTTTGAACTAATAGAATTGTTTAAACAATTGGAAATCAGTTTAAAAATACTTGAAGACTTGTGACTTTTTGAATGTAAATAATTTCATCAGAAAAAAATCTGCTATGCTCGCAAATTTAAGCGCGCCTATGACACACACCAAGTGGATGTCGCGCTACGTGCTCCGTCATTTTTCACGAGTAAGGCCATGTAACGCGAGGGTCACGTGACCAAGCTAGTCCTCAAATATTTTCCTAACTTTCCTCCAAACGAAATAAGATATCGCTCTGAAAGTTTAGGAAATAAAAGAGGAGGCAGTAATGTTCATGTCTGCTTTTTTCAGTTTGAATTTCGAAAAAAAGTTTTTCTAAGAAGATAAAACTGACTGCTCTACCAGTTCTTTTCTTTCCCGACTTTTATTCACACAGAATAAGAAATCGTGTTGAAAATTTGTCACAAAAAACATAAGGCACGAATGAAGGTGTCTCTGGTGCTAAATATTTATAATTATCAAAAAAAATTTTTTAATTATACATTTCAAGAATTAATGACCGTGCTACAGAACACTGCAAGCAATTTTCACTTTTTCCAATAGTCAAGTGTTCAGGTTTGTGTCTATTTTAAAAGTGGGACTAAACGTTAAACATTAGTCTCAAAAACTATACACAAAGAGTGCAAAAACCAATGTTTGCACTTGAAATTCAGAAAAACTAATTTATGAGTTTGAACATAAGTCTCTGATATACACGTCACCTGCACATTTAAGGTTATGTTTGTTTTATATCAAATTTAACCGCTAGCTATATTCTTGGTAATATTTTCCTTTTCAGGTGGCAGCACCGAGCCTAGTACTAGACCACTGTCAATGAGATACGAATTTTAAGAAAATAAATTTTGTGAATAAGTATAAAGTGGTATTTATACCTTGGAAACATCAAAAAATATATTTTTTCAACATTTTTATTAATATTTATTATATAGCATTTGTAAAAGGTTGATTAATTTTTATCTGACTGTTATTTGCAAAGTGAATTTAGGTTTACCATAGTTCATTATATATCCGATTGCATGTATAATTTCCGCTATAAGTATAAATCACTTCGTATATAAGCACTAAATATATTTTTCAAGATTATTTATCCTTATGTATTTAATTATAAGCAACGTATACCTAGCACCATACTGCATTTTGTCTCTCATCGACAGAAGGTCTAGTACTCGGCTCGGTGCTGCCACCTATTGTAAGTTTTGCATCAAAAAACCCATTCTCAATGTACAAAGGACATTGGTACGAATGTGTCGCTCAACATTTATTATTTTTATAACAAACTTTTTTCTTTCACATCTCTGTGCTTTGCTACACACTGTCCTTTTACGTTTATTAACATTTCTCTAGATTTTTTCGCGTTTTTTAAACTTTTATTTTTTAATATAGCATCCAAAATATCGATGTCGGTACTGACTTGGTCACGTGGTGCACTCGTTACATGGCCTTAAATAAAAAAATTTTGGTGAACAACTTTTGTCTGTTAATTTTTTTTGTTGCTTGTGTCGCTTGTCGATTTTTTTAATCTTGTTTTTAACGAATAAATCAAAAACTGCGTATTCTATTCAAAAGTAATTTATACCAAATTTGTAGATCTTTATTTATGACACATTTTTTTTTTACTTATCTTTTTCGTATCTTGCATAATTTGACTGAAAAATGGAATC
>JAUELO010457056.1:0-12730 GCA_032357855.1 Amphibolips quercusostensackenii | reverse complement strand
CGCAAGATGATGATAATCCATCGAAGTCATCATCCTAGATCTTCCGTGCCTCGAATATACCTCCCTCGAGATAAAGGAGACATAAGATTGATAAGGTTAAAGTGTCTTCATCGAAGAATGGTTTTAGCTACAGCCTGCTCAGTTCTAGATAGGACAGATTGTCTTATGCGACTCGTACATCAACATTAAGTCGTCAATGCTGCAGCTTTTTTATACGGTGCCGTAGATAGAACTGCAGAGGAGCATAATCTTACATTCAGTTCCATCGACACTACACACGGCCTAGCATCACTAACACCTTTGGTGCTCAAAAGTCGTGCGAAAGAAGCCGAGTATTCGCTTCTACTAAGAGAAAATGCTGAAGAGGCCCTTCATGGTCAATTCTACAGCATAATACGCAGAGAAGAGCTATCAATGGGTCTGTCCAACATATTTTTCAAGTCTATTGGATTTAGATCGGAGACTGGCAGATTTTTTTTTGCTCGTCAAGATGGCGCTATAGACACCTTAGTTTACCGAAAGCGCATTATTAATATACCAGTGGGCCAGGGCTTTCCACTTTCAGCAAGTGTTGACTGCCACAACAAGTGTTTGACTGCCACTAAGTTTTTCTGTCATTTTTTTCTTCGGCTTCCAGGAATCCTGAAAAGGATCAAGGTCGACATGGTCACGGTGCGTTACGGCTCATTGTTTATATCGAAGGGTCTGCTTTTTTTACTGGAATGCACAAAACATTTCCTTTTTCAGTTAAAAATTTAATTTACCATAAAGGATTAGGGACCAGTCGAAGGACAAGATTTATTAGGTCCTATTTGATCTAATCTCTAGACTGACACTGGCAGTCTTTGCAGCCAATGACTGCCTTCTGGAGAGCCCTGCTGTAGGCGATACCAACTGCCATGCGTGCAAACAAGAGCTAGAAACACTTGGACATGTTCTGAGGGGATGCTTAGAGTATGCACGCTACGGGTACATAAAGAGACACAATGCGGCTCTAAAAGTGTTATATTACCATCTGAGGCACTTTGATGGTGTGGATATAACGCCCATCTTACCATACGCCCAGGGGCAACTGGAGTCCGTTGTGTAGAATGACCAGTGTAAGATTTACTGAAATTTTTTATTCTTCACCATTTAACGTATCAGTGCTACAAAACCTAATTTGTCCTCTAAGATTTGAAGACGAAGATCATTTACGTGATAGAATTCTTGGCACCAGCCGATGGTAATATGACGACAAAGAAGAAAGAATCGGGCTAAATATCAAGCACTTCTTTTTAAGTTTAGCAGACTGTACCCAGGCTACAAAAGTCTATGTAGTAGTTCTCATAATCGGTTGCCTTGGAGGTATGAAGGCTTCATTTCTCAGCCAACTTAACAAGATTCCGGCTTGCCAGCCTCGGGCTTAATCCATCGCGAAGCGGATGCGAAAGGCTATACTCCTGGGATCACTTCATCTGGTCTGTCAACACTGTTCCTTATAACATTGTACAAAGGTTAATAGCTCTAAAAAAGCATTTAGAGGTAAAGGCTTTACCTTCAACTGTCCCGTCTGCCGCGTAAGGTCATTCGCGGCCAGAGACAGGACTGCATAAAATAGTGTTGTACGATGGCATCTCGCTTAAATTTTCTATTCTTTCTTACCTCCTAGAACAGAAGAAGCAGGAGTGGATGACAAACACGTTTCGGTTGCGTCGGGATTGGTTCCTTTAAAGAACCATGATCGTAGCTTCTAGAGCTTACTTACAACTTTTCCCATAAAACTTGTTAAAACAAAAAAGGGCTGCAAATTTGTTATTAATAATTTTTGAATAAAATGCGTAGTTTTGGTTTAATTCTACGAAACGAAGTTAAAATTTACAAAATTAACTTTTTAGACAAACGAAACAAGCTCTGACAAAACTAAATAGACAAAAGTTGCTCACACAAAAGAGAGATATAAATTTTGAATGAATAATTTTTTGATAGCAAAAGTCTTTCACCTGAAATGGATCTACAAAGTTATTTATAATTTTTATATAGGATATGTAATTCTTATTTAAACCGTAAAAACGAGCAAAACAAGAAATCTTGGATTTTTCGAAAAAAGACACACAATACTAAACAAATTAATTAACAAAATTGTCAAACCAGAATAAATTTGAAAATTTGTTTGTAACCATTTTTTTACAGGAGTCGTCTTAGTTTTAATCCTGAGAAATAACATTTGAAAAATTTAATTTTTGGAAAAACAAACCAGATAGAACAATTCACCTATAAAAGATAAATTTCCAAAAAAGTAGTGATATCCTCAAACAAAGCAGATTAATTTTCAACTACAGTTGCATTCTTAACTCAAAAAATTAATTTTCTACAAAAAAGTCCAATTTTCAAACAAATAGTTTATTTTAGTCTAAAAAATATCACTTTTTCACCAGAAATTGAATACATAATGAAATTTTCATTAAAAAATTATCATTTTAATTCTCTGAAAATACGAATTTTTAACAAAAAAGTTTATTTTTAACTAAAAGGTTTGACCAAAGAGATAAATTTTATTCTAAAATTATGAACAACTAAAAATTAAATTTTGAACAAAGTAGTTTAAATTCCAACTGAGGAATGATATGTTTAATATGAAAAGATAAATTTTCAATTAAAATATAAATGTTGAGATTAGAAAAGATGAACATTTTCATCCTCTATAAAAAAAAAGAATTTAATTGTACTAAAAACTGACGAATTTTTTAACAAAATAGTTAAATCACCAACCAAAATAGATTAATTTTCCAACCAAAGTTGCATTTTTAAATTAAAAAAAATTAATTTTTCACCCGAAAAGAACAATTTTAAACAAAAGGCATCAATTTTTAAAGAGATACGTATTTAAATTTATTATCTTTTCCAGTTTGCACAACATCTGAAGAAAATTCACGAAACTTTAGTTGTCACGATTAATACAATTATGTGATGTAAAAATTTTTGGTAATACTAAGCTCAATTTAAATTGCTTGTACTTAATTTTATTATTACCGCGATTTCAACTGTTTCTTAAATTTAAATATTATTTTTGCAGTTTTTATCCAATATGCTAAAAAAATTTAGGTCCATAATCTGCTGTTTAAATTTATAACAAAGTTTTTCCATTATTTGTTTTTTTTTTTAGTCAAATCTCTCTTTTTTAAATTTAATCTGTGATGATTAGCCTTGAAAATATTTTTAAACAATGTAGCAAAATATTTATTCATTCAAGTACATTCCTATGAGATCAAAACAGTACATTGTAAGCAAATTTTCGTAAAGTCATGTAAAATTCTGAAGTTATTGCATGCATTCAAAATAATTCGAAATATTTAAAGTAAGATAATCATAAATGAATTGAGGCATTTCTGAATTTATATTTAACCTCATATCAATTAAATTTCGATGTCCTTGAATTCCGACATAGTTATCTCTAAAGTTAAAGCAGTTCAATTTCAGCTTTTTCTAGCCTATATATTTTTTAAACGCTGATTCTTCGAAATATAAATTTAAGTTTTTGAATTCTTTGCTTGACATAGAAATTTTTTAAGCTCAATCGATTTTCATTCAAGTACCCAAAGACCCTGAGGTTGTGTCTATAAGTGTCATCAGATATCTTGATACCGAAGGGAACTATACATACCTGGGTGTCTCTTAAAGCCGCATTCAGGATGTAGCATATGTGCAGGAGACTCTTCTAAGCAGATACAAGTATCTTTGTCGACAAATTTGGTCATTAAATCTGTCGGCGTTAAAGATGGTATCTGCGTCTAACATTCTTGCCATTCCTGTTCTGCACTACTTGTTTAGGGTTGTTCGATGGACGAAGAACATGCTTACGGACTTGATATCACTACGCGTGAGTTCATGCATATGCATAAAAGGTTGCTTATCAATTCTTCCGTTTCGCGATTATGCATCTTACGCCGTCAAAGAGGACGCTAACTTATAAATCTCCAATGTTTTCATAACCGAATTGTTTTGAGTACAGCTAATAACGTTGCAAATGACAACGATCCTCTTCTAAAAATATTCAGGAAACATAAAATATTTGGTTAAGAAGCGTTGCTTTACAAAGCCGCAAAGCAAGCTGCCGAGACACTTGCGCTGAATTTTAAAATCAGAAGTGAGGTGAGTGTATTACTTTATCCAGATGCCTCACTTTTAAAAGCCAAAGTGAAGGAAGCATAGGTTAAAAAGTTTCGCCAAACAGTTAATTGGCAAAAAAATGCACATGAAATTTCATAGAAATATAGAAAAGCAGTTCTTGTCGAAAAACCAAACTTTTGCTGTTCTTAGATCTTTAGGACTTAGTTCAGGTAATAAGGGTTTAATTTTCGCATGCCAGAATAGCGTCATTTCCACCTTAGTATACCGTGACCACATTTTGCGTCAAGAAGTTTCCAAAATTAGTGTCTCTAAGTGTCATTAAACATCCTGACACAGAAAAGATTTATACATACCTAGGCGTCCCTCAAAGCCGCATTCAGGACGTAGTATCTGTGCAGGAGTCCCTCCGAAGCAGGTTTGAGCATCTTCTTTGACCCTTGGCCTGAATTTTAACATCGGAAGTGAAAAGTGCATTACTCCATCTAGATATCTTACTTCTAAAAGCCAAAGTAAAGAAAGCAGAAGTTAAAGCCGCAGGACCTAATTCAGGTACTGAAGATTTATTGTTGCATCTTAGGATAGTGTAATTTCCACCATTGAATACCGTGACCGCATTTCACGTCAAGAAGTTTACAACATTAGCTGCAGAGTATGTCATACATACTTTAAGTACTTAGAACACATACTATCCGGGTGTTCATTTCACACGGGAACGACGTATATCTACAGATATATCGCGGCGCTAAGAGTACTTTATTGCTATCTTTGTTGCTTTTACGGCGTTGGCTGTGACCCTGCCCTGCTGAACGCCCCAAGGAAGATAAGGTCAATTGCCCGAAATGAAAAGTGTTCAGTTTTCTGAAACGACAACATCGTCTCAAAATTCTTACAGTTCGAAAACCATTCAAGAACATCTAGATCCAAATCAATTCTACATAAAATAAGTTTGCTTCTCTTGAACAAAAAAATACAACATACCAAATTTATCTTACACACTTACTCCAAAACACTATTAAAACTTTCTATTTTTCTATCAAAATCCCTCAGATTTGACATTTGGTCTACGTTGAATCGCATATCATTTGATCAATTTCAACAGATTAAGAATCTTTTCATTAAAAAAAAAATAAAATTTGACAAATTACTTCCAGTAGAGGATACACCACAAACAAACATAGTAAGAAACATCTCTAATCATCCTCTCAGCAACGAAATGATTTTAGCCTTGTCTAAAGGACATTCCACTTAGACCAATCACCAGCGCAATAAACTCACCAGCTTGCAACCTAGCACGTTTCCTCGACAAAGAACTAAAGCTTTAACAGCAAACTCTATCAAACACGTCCAAAACTTTTTCACTTTATCAAAAAGATGCAACAGATTCACAATCAACCCCCAGATATCCTATTTAGTTTCGACATAGCGTCCCTCTTTACGAAAGTACTAATCTTTGATACAGTCAATATTATTGCATCCTTTGCAAACTTTCCGTCGGATCTCATACCCCCCATAGAGCACTATTTTAATTATACTCACTTCTCTTTTAATAACCAATTCTAGAAACAAACTTCAGGAGCAGCAATGAGATCTCCAATCTCACCTATAACAGTCAAAGTCTTTATGGAAAATCAAGAAACTAAAATTTTTAACTTATCCAAGCTTAAACCGGAATTTTTGTGCCGTTGCGTTGGCGACACTTTTGTCATCTAAAAACATGGTCTAGACGAACTATACAAGCTGTTAGATTTCATCAATCAATAACACCCTTATATCCAATTCAGCATGTAAATTAAACAAAACAGAAGATTAGCTTTCCTGGACGTACTGGTTTACAAAAGATCTGATAACACATTAGGACATGAAGTTTACAGAAAACGCACCCATACAAACAGTTACCTTCATGCTTCTTTTCACCACCGCCCATCTCAAACTAATCGGTCATCAACTACCTTGTATACAAATCTGTCTCCATAACAAATAAAGATACCTTACAAAAGAATTTACAAAATTTTAAACAAATCCTAATACAGAACGATTACACAAACAAAAAAATTGATCAGGCAAAAAGAAAATACTCTCAGAATAACAAGTCGACACAATTTACTAAAGAAATAGAAAGAAAAACGACCATCAATCTACCCTACGTCTATGGTATCACAGAACTGATAGGAAGAATCCTTAATACACACAATATGCAAACCATATTTAAACCACCTGCAAAAAAAACAACTTTAAAGCAACCCTAAAGATAAAAAGGCACCTCTCAGTAATCCTGGAGTATATAAAATTCCTTGCTCTTGTGGCAAAGTCTACATTGATGAAACCGGGAGAGCTGTGATCCAGCGTGTAAAGGAACATGAAAGTGAAGTCAGGCTTGAACATTTCACGCAATCAGCACTAGCTGAGCATCATATCGAAACAGGACATAACATTTTATTTAACAAGACAGACATCATCGCATAAATATACAATGTTTTCCCAGAAACACATAAAAAAGCAAATGAAATCCTGAATTACCCTGATAACATCAATGAGGACAATAGATATAATACCTATCCGATTTGGCATCTTGTATTCCTGGTTTTTTTTAAAGACTTGATTGGACAATCAAGTTCAACTAGCCTCCATATTGGGGTGCTCTGGCCAATCACAAGCATCGTAGAGAGTACGTATAAGAATAAAATAACCTAAAAGTTCAGTTTCAGGTTAGCCCCGAAGAAGTGAACTACAATGTTCACGGAACGTCGTCAAGATTCGTAGTTTTGCACATGAAAGATCCTTTCATTTTTATAATTAGTGCCAAATTTTTTAGAACTATGATTTTCGGACAGCCGTCTTCGTTGCACACTCAAGGCCTGACAGCGTTCTCCAAGACTTCGAGAAGTGAACTATTACTTGTGATCGAATTTTCGGCTCCGGCCGTATAAAGACGTTATAAGGGAAATGCGACGGTTATACCCGTCAGAGTGCTTCGGTCAACGCGCTCGGCCATTAGACACTGTTTTGTGTATTTTCCGACGCGCCTTCTTGTAAGGGCTCGGTAAGTCTCAATTTTTTCTATATGTTATTTTAAACAAATTGCTAACTTACCTAACTATCTATCAGTTTTTATTAAGACATCGACAAGTAATGTTGCTTTTTGCGTAGAGAGGAATCGGTTCAAAAGGCTGCTTACAAAACACTGACTAGTTGCTTTTATGGCCCGCGTGGGCCATATGAACAACCTTATAAAGCTTTTGCTGCCCAGATGGACCATATTTACAAAAAGTTGAAAATGTTACTTTATTGTATAGATAACATCATAGCACGTTTCGCTTAAGGCAGATTAATGTGTACATTTTTTATGATGTGTGCACTTATGGCAAGGCAAAAGAAAAAGGGCGAAGGAGGAGTACGGAGGATTGTGGAGCCAGAAAAAATTGGACAGCATGTATTCAGGAGATAAAGGGCTTACCAGAGGAAGGAAAGAACATTTCAGTAAGGACTTTTCCGTCTTTGTGATATTGGCTACCCTATTACGTTAAAGGTTTTGCAGCTAAACGTTTATAAATACTGTTATCAAAATTGCACTTCTAATTCATTCACGAAGGGTCGTGCTGGCTGTTAGTGACTGAAGGCTTTTCTTTAAAGAAATTCTGAAATTGAAAGAAGAATATCTCAGAGACTAAACTTTGCCAGGGCAGAAAAGCTAAGCAAATTTATTGTCGACTATCGCTTCTCAACTTTACGCTATATCATAATCAAAAACAACCTGTTGAATTCACCAGATGGAATTTTTAATATGTCAGAAAAGGGCTGCAGGCTACTACTTCATATCGAATCAAAAGTTCTGACAAAAAGAGGAGCAAAAACAGTACGCATAGTGGCAAAATAACATAGCAAGAGTGTGGCTGTCGTTTTATGTAGAAGTGCTTTGGGCACAGTAATCTTACTTGTGCTCTTGTTCAAGGGTGTGAGGAAGAACCCTGCATGGAGTAAAGATCTTCCTTCAGTTATAAAAATTCGTATGACATAAAAAGGAAGCATAAACGTGGATACTTTTGTCGAGTCTATAAACCATTTCGATAATTTCAAGCCAAGTGGGAAGTGATTTTTCATTTTTAATAAAACAACATTTTATTTGGAATACCGAATTTGTGAAGCGGATGAGGAGAAAGACATGGTTCTGTACTGTTTCCTTTCAAACACAAAGTAGGGACTTAGTCCTGTCGTTGAAAAATCGCAGTACGACACTTGTTTCCAAGTGACTTCTAAGAAAAACCCTCTTTACCCTCGAAATCGTTTTCGCTTACCGTCATCCTCGAGTGACTCTAAAGACAAAAGTAACTTATCAGATTGCACTGACATTCAAAATCTACAAGATTCAGATAAGTCTTATGTACACTGCGCAGTCCACCTCTGATTAGCCAAATGGGAGCTCTTTCATTAGCGACTTGTTTTCATCTCCAAAAATCAAAAGAAAGACCACTACAAACCGAAAAACTGCGGGAAACTGACGCGGTTTGTTGTCCAATAAACGGCTCTTCCCAGAACTAGCCAGAGTTGAGATAATGAAGCGTTTATAACCAAACAATCAGTAGGCAAAGAAGAAGGGAAATTCGACCTCTCTCGATAAATCAGAACGGGGAGAGAAAAAGCCACGCACCTTAAAAAAGCATAAGAGTACCACTAAAAGTTGATTTTGTCCACTGTGTGAAGCAGACGAATTGAAGGTCATACGCAGAAGCTTTAAGTGTGGGACTTATTACTACGAAGAGTGTATAGGACTCACGAAAGAGGACAAAGAAGTTTTAGTATGCTATAATTGTGAATAATCTTTAGAATGTTAACGTTTCAACAAGATTTTTCTTTTTTGGTGGAAAAATGGCCGACAAATAAGGGTTTGAAAAATCGATATTCTCGAACAGAATGAAAATAAAAAAATAAGTGTAACAAATTTTTTAGGTAGGTAGGCTATAGCGTCAAGTAATTATATTGTCGAAATTTCCCAAAATGGAGTCAGGAAAAATCCTCAAGCCTTAAGTGCGCCATAATACCCTTCGATGCATTACCTGAATTTTCTTAACGTTTAATTCCTTAAAATCATAGATTCACTGCATAGTGCAATAACCACAGACTTCAAAGAATTTAAATTTCTTGTAGACAATCCATTGTCTTCCCTTGAAAAAGCTATACGACATTAATGTCCCTCAATTATATTTTTGAGTCGAAGGAACAGCAAACTGTCACGAATTTGTTTACATTTCTAAATTACCCAAATTTAAAGTAATTTTAAAGTAAATTCCAATGTAACCAAATTAATCGTAAACACATATTTCAAAAGTAAAATCAGCATACACTTGACAACTGTAGTCAAAGTGAGCAAAATCAGAAGTCCTTATCCCTATATAATTATGGTTGTATCCAAGACGCTTTGAACCTGTTCCGTCCAGGACAAGATACGGTTATGGAGATTTTTTAGATCTTTAATTACTTTAAAGAAATGGTTAAATGCCGCACTTGTCTGTCTCGACGTTGCTACAGTCTTTTGTAAATATTGAAATCTTTAGCAAATATAAATTGAACAGCTTTAGGTTTTTTTCGCATAAATTTTGTAAGTATCATAACAGCCACAAATTACTAGTCAAAGTAGTAAATATTACAACAAATCGATTCTGTCTCTATAGCGCAAAGTAGATAAAGTAAAATGTAGTGTGATTTTTAACAAATTGTGCAGCAGAGGGTTTCTCCGTGCACTAAAGTATTGGATAATACAAGTTTCATTAACAAAAATCTTTATTTTCGTAACTTTGGTCAGATACTGGTCTTTCCAGTGATTCTTTTGTAAAGTATATTGTTATTTCATGACAAATGCCATTGTTGTAAACAAATTTTATAAACAAACGCGCAGTTTCAGCAATTTTAAGTGTTCTAATTACTTTTTTAAACGTACTTTGTTGGGCTTAACAATATAACATTAATTTAGTTTGGTGTCAGTATAGGATAAACATCAGAAGGATTTTAGTTTTTCTTAAATAATAGCTTCTGAGGATTTGGTTGTAGTTTCGATCCTGATTTTTTTGCGAGATTTCCTTCACTAGATATGACTGAACCAGATGAGATAAATAATTTGTGAGTCAACTCTTTGTTAGTGACAAATCGATTGAATCTTCTTGTATGAAATTCTTTGATGCGACGAACTTCTTCATTTCGTGCTTCTTGCGCTTTTTCTGTCAGCTTACCAATAGAAAAAAGGGTTGATCAAATGATGTCCCTACCAGGCAACAGGATCTTATGCACTCACGAAGGCATGTAAAACCATTTGTAATGTTTAACATACGGTTTAGCAGTCTTCAAACAATACAAGTCAAACTTACCAAGATGAGTATCTTTTTTACAAATTCAAACATGAAGCATGATACTGAAATTCTTTATAAGCTGAAAATTGATGCCTGTGACTTTTGCTGTCAGCTCTGGACGAGGGGCTATTCACTCTGAAGTCCGCTGAAGTCAATGTAACGTAATTCTGCAATTTTCGTATAACTTCAATCGTTGTTTCGTGACTTTATTTGGCTCTAATTTTCGAATTCTTTAGTTGGTAGCTTCGACGAATTCAAGCGACGACTATCGACTTCCGTTTGACTTCGTCCTGACTTCATGACTCGGTTTGACTCTGCGCGTACTTCGTACACTGCAGCGCGATGCGAGGGGCACTCTGAATTCCGCCTGTCGACTTCGTCCTGACTTCATGACTCGGTTCATGACTCGGTTTAACGCAGCGCGTCGTCATAGCTACAATGACTTTAACGTTGCTTTTCATACGCTGTAAAAATTATCTGACAAAAATTACGTTAGATTCATGAAATCACATCGTCCATCAAGGTAAATTTCCGTATTTTAGTAAATTTAAACTAAAGGGCGTGGTGATTTTCCAGCAGCTGTGTAAAATTACGTTGACCAGTGATGGACATAAAGGGACTCTCGATCAGCCATGTAATATCGCGATTTCGATCGGGGAAATATTCCGATCAAAAACTGAAATATTTATTTTAGCAAGCGTAAAATTGCGAAGTTGCAGTAAATTTTCGCATGAAAATTTAATTTTAATTTGCATGCTTGTAATTTTCAATTCACTTTAGTATTTTTACTGTTCTCAAACGTGAAATAGTTTCTCGGTTTTCCGGTGGTATGGCAGTTCAGTATAGCTTGCGTCGCTTTTATGACAAATTGGCGCCGTTTTGCGTCTCTATTCTGTAAACGTTATGGCTCGTGCGTGCTTGATAGATCTTAACAAAAATTTGAAGTTTTCATCTGATTGTGGATGATCAGCGACCAGTAAAGCCAATAAAAATTTGTTACGGTAAGTTATTTTTAAATATTCTTTATATATACGGTCACAATTAGTTTGTGGGTTGGGAGGTTTTGAAACATAACCTTACTTTATTTTCGACAGACGCTTATTTTTTATATACTAGACTATTATATGCGCGCGCTAACATTTATATTAATTTTTATCATTTACTCAATTTTCGAATAACTAATTATTCGCTAAAATCTTTTAGTCACTTAAATTCTTGATGAAATTAGATTCTGAAAGATTAAATTCATTGAATTCATGTACCGTAGTATTATTTTATTCACGATAACTATTATTAATCGTAAAGGGCGAGGCATGATTTGAATGTTTCAAGTACACGACTTAACCAACGTAATGAAACCGGAAAAAAATATCAACAATTATTAATTTAATCATAAGTTTAAGTAGCAAAAATGTTTCGTTGAAAATTTATCCAGTAATTACAAAATGGAAATCAAAGAAAATTCACGGAAAGTATCATGAATGAGGACGGCGCGGTTGTGCAAATGTAGACATGAAAATGTACAAAAAATCAAATTGTAATACCTTAAATACAAACGATGCATCATTATTATATTTGCATACAGCGCATTAAAATATATTAATAAATCATTAAAATATATTGTCAATGCACTTTAAGTTCACCCTTACGAAAATTTATGTCAGGAAAAAATGACAGGCCTGTCATTTTTGCCTGTTATTTATTCCCTGTAGTTTTTTGGCGACCACAGGTAAACGACAGGAAAAATGACAGGGTAAACAACCGACGAAAATAAAGATAGATAATACGTGTGCATAAAAATTTGTATAAAATTCTTTTGGATTCTATACCATAATCCATTGTTTCATTCTGTCGGATCCTCGAGCATTCAATTGCTTCTGATTATTATGCAATTTTATGGAGGGCAAGGAACACGGCGCATTTCGTTTGAGATCGCTAAGTCCTTATTTTTATAAAAGCCCACGATATCAAGTCAAAGAACACTTAATTAATTCTCCATCAGAAATGTTGTCCTAATGTAATGTTAAAAATCACAGCACACGAGATGATTGCTCTATTAATCGACAAAAAACACAAAGCAGCCGTCAAGTGTTTCGGCTCCTGGAGCACCACAAAAAGTAACACTACCGCTATTGCGCACGATGATTGCGCACAGAGAGGCAATCGGTGATATTGTTAGTTTTTGTGGTGCTCCAAGAGCTAAATTGACGGCTGCTTTGTGTTTCCTTGTCAATATCTCGAGTATTCATTTCATGTGATGTGATTTTTATCAGTATATATTA
>JAUELO010457042.1:0-12731 GCA_032357855.1 Amphibolips quercusostensackenii | reverse complement strand
TGTGGTCCTGGTGGCGTAATTGATTAAACGCTCCACTCGTGAATAGTGGCGCTCCAGGTTCAAATTCGGGCAGAGGCAAAATTTTTTTCTACGCAAAATGAGTTTATATCTTTAGACGTTTTAAGGTTTGACAATTCTCGTTTCGGTTTAGCTTTTGATTGCATAAAAGAAAAATTCAATTTATTAAAAAGTGTAATCCAAATAACAAAAAATTAAATTTAAATTGTTGTTAAAATTGTTTTCAATAATACAGTTTGTTTTAAATAAAAAATTTTATCAAGAGTTACTAGGATGTCCAATGGAATTTTCTTTAGCTTCCATAGCATCAAAATTTGTTATGAAAGATGTGAAAAAAGAGCCTTTTCTATAAATAATAATTTAAACTGATTCCCTATAAACGGTTTGTTTCAACTAATAAAATTATAGAAATTCAAATGTCTTCATTAGTATTGATCATTTCATTCAATTTACACTAGAAAAGGAAAGAAAACTAATGGAAATTTAACTACAGACTCGTTTCAGAAACCATCTTGGTCCGGTTCTTACTCAAATTATGACACCTATCATTTGTTTGTTTAAAGATCGGGTTGCTCAAAGATTTGGTCAACATTTGTATTGAATTAACAAATATAAGAATGAAAATTTAAAAAAATTGAAAGTCACCTCACAATCAATTATCCATTGCCATTGATAGAGAATGTCATTAAAAAACGTATCAATGAAATATACAATACTTCCATTATAAACAAAAAAATAAATAAATGTTAATAAGATCTTGAAAAATGTAATATAAATGTTTGCTTTGAAAATAAATAAATAATAAAACTAGCAATAAAAAACAACACTGTAGAAAAATTGTCAGCTGACAAATAAGATTATGAAAAAATGGAAAATTTGTCTAATGTTGTTTATTTAATAAAATGCACAGGTTGTAATAAACAAAACATAGGTGGAACTGGAAGGATATTAAAAAATGAAACTTATAAATATAAAAAAGATTTCAGAAGTAATAATTTAAACACAAGTTTGGCAGTACATTCATGGAAATTTAATGTCTTTGACTTTGATAATGTTAAAATTTTGGCTCAGCAAAATAATATTCTTAGAAAATAAAAATCGTTGAATTGATTTATAATATTAGAAATATCAAAACTTTAATAAATTTGAAAAATAAAATAATAAACATAAACAAAATTTATTTTCAAGCTTTATACCTGCTTTATCTGGCATTGTTTTGTGTACAATAATCAATTTGTGGTTGATGATATTCCTTAGCTACAAATTAAAATATTTGGTTCAAAATGTATGTATTTTGTCACAAATATAAAATTTATTTTTTCCTAAATCAAAAAAATAATTGTCGACAAATTTGTTTTCTGAAAAACAACATATTTCGTTGCTGAGAGATATCCTCGTAACTCAGCGACTGTTATACAATATTGACAAATTTGCGAAATAGGACTTCTTTCGGAAGCTTCGCGGATGATTGAGAACTGAGAATTTCTCAATAACTAGGTGATCGAATAAAAAAAAAAAAAGAAGAAGATAGTCTAGCGTAACGGACTGCGTCAACCACAGATAATTGTCGTTGATTTCCGGTTATTCGTCTTGGCTTCTGTAATCCTTTTACGAGGCCGATTTTATATAGTCTTAAAAGTGTTATTCGAGTCCTTGTCTGCATAAAACCTTTTATTTTCTTTACATAAGAAGGAAATAAAAAATAAAAAAGCCCCAGGTATCAAAATTAATCTTCTTGATGGTTGAATTTTCAAAAAAAATTTTTTTTTACTAAAAATTTAACTAAACCATTTTTGGATGAAAAGGTTCTTTCTTTGGTAGAAAATTTAACTACTTGGTTGACAATTGGTCTTTTTGTTAAAAAACAGTTTCTGAACTGAAAAATTAACTTTTCATTTTTGCTTGATAAGGTTTCATTAGTCAAAAATTTATTTATTATTTTTTTTAATACTACATTTTTTAATAAAAATTTAACTATCCCATTTTCAGTTGAAAATGTGTCTTTTTCTTCAATTAAAATTTAATTATTTAATGAAAAATTCGCCATTTTTAGTAGAAAATTAATCTTCTCGGTTGAAAAATAATCTTTCTTGATAAAAATTAATTTTTTAAACTAAAAAATTAATTATTGTATTTTTGGTTATAGAGGTTTCTCTTTTAATTACAAATTCAACTGTTTGATTAAAAATTTAATTATTTTAAAAAAATTCGTTATCCTTGGTAAAAAAATTAATTTTCTTTGTTGAAAAATTATCTTTTTTGTTAAAAATTAATTTTTTTAACTGAAAATGCAACTATTCCATTTTTTGGTGAAAAGGTTCCTTCTTCAGTTGAAAATTCAACTGTTTAGTTGAAAATTAATGTATTTTGTTAAAAATGCACCATTTTTGGTAGCAAATTAATCTTTTTGGTTTAAAATTAATCTTTTTTTCAAAATTAATTTTTTAAATGAAAATTTAACTATTTCATTTTTGTTAAAAAGGTTTCTTCGTTAGTTAAAAATTCAACTGTTTAGTAGAAAATAAAATTATTTTTTTGAAAATTAGCCATTTTTGTGAGAAAATTAAACTTATTGCTTGAAAATTCATCTTTTTGGTGAAAATAATTTTTTGAACTAAAAATTTAATTATTCCAATTTTCGTTGAAAAGGTTACTCCTTTGGTTAAAAATACACATATTTTCTTGAAAATTCAACTTTTTGGACAAAAAATTATCATTTTAGACAGCAAATTAATCTTTTTGGTTAAAAAATGTATTTTTTTTTGTTAAAAAATAATTTTTTAAAGTAAAAAATTAATTTTTTTATTTTTAGTTAAAAAGGCATCTTCTTTAGTTGAAAATTGAACTACTTTGTTGAAAACTCGACATTATTTGTTAAAAATTAATCCTCTTAATTAAAAAAACTATATTTTTGTTGAAAATTATTTTTTTTGGACCTGAAAATTTAATTATTCCATTTTTGGTTCAAAAGTTTTCTCCTTTAGTCGAAAATTGATCTATTTGGTTGAAAATTGTCTTATTTTGTTGAAGATTCGCTATTTTTGGCAAAAATTAAACTTTGTAATTAAAAAATTATCTTTTTTGGTAAAAATTAATTTTTTAAACAAAAAAACTAATTATTCTATTTTTGTTTAAAAGAGCTACTTCTTATTTAAAGATTCAATTTAAAAATTCAACTATTTGGTTCAAAACTTATAATTTTTGGTGGCAAATTAATATTCTTGGTTAAAAATTTTTTTTTTTTTGAAAATTAATTTTTTTTTTAATTAAAAATTATTCATTTCATTTTTGCTTCAAATGGTTTCTCCTTTAGTTGGAAATTCAACTATTTGGTTGAAAATGTATGTATTTTGTTAAAAACTCTTCATTTTTGGTAGAAAATTTTGTTTCTTTGTCAAAAAATTATCTTTTTTGTTAAAAATTAATTTTTTTAAACTTTTTTTCTTAGTAAAAAAATCATCTTTTTGTTGAACAATATTTTTTGAACTGAAAAATTAATTATTCCATTTTACTTAAAAAGTTTTTACCTTTAGTTGAAAATTCAACTATTTGGTTAAAAATTGATGTATCTTGTCTTTAATTCGCCATTTTTGGTAGAAAATTAATCTTCTTGGTTAAAATTTTTTTTTGAAAATTAATTTTTTAAACTGAAAAATTATTTTTTCCACTTTTGGTTAAAGAGGTTTCTCCTTTAGTGAAAAATTCGACTATTTGGTGGAAAATTCATATATTTTGTTGAAATTTGCTATTTTTAGTAAAACATTAATCTACTTAGATAAAAAATGACCTTTTTCTAAAAATTAATTTTTTTATATGAAAATTTAACGCTTCTATTTTTGGTTAAAAAGATTTCTCCTTTAGTTGAAAATTCAACTATTTGGTTGAAAATTCACCATTTTTTGTAGAAAGTTATTCTTTTTGATTGAAAATTATTTTTTTTTTTCTTTAATTAATTTTTTTGAATGAAGATTTAACTACTTTTTTTTGGGATGAAGGGTTCGTTCTACAGTTAAAAATTCAAAAATTTGATTGGAGTTTTATTTATTTTGTTAAAAACTCGTTTTTTGTGGTAGAAAATTAATCTTCTTGCTAAAAATTAAAATTTTTTTCAAAAATTAATTTTTACACTGAATATTTAACTATTCCCTTTTTGGATCAAAATTTTCCTTCTTTAGTTAAAAAATCATTTGTTTGGTTAAGAATTAATTTTTTTAATTTAAAAATTAATTATTTCATTTTTGGTTAAAAATGTTTATCCTTTAGCTGAAAATTCAACTATTTGGTTGGAAAATCAACATTTTTGGTAGCAAATTAATCCTTTTTGTTCAAAAGTAATTTTTTTACTGGAAATTTAACTATTTAATTTTTGGTTGACAAGGTTTCTTCTTTAGTTGAAAATTAAACTATTAGGTTAAAAATTGAATTATTTTGTTGAAAATTCGTTATTTTTAGTAGAAAAATAATCTTCTTGGTTAAAGAATTATATTTCTATTTGAAAATTAATTTTCTAAACTGAAGAATTAATTATTTCATTTTTGGCTAAAAGGGTTACTTCTTGAGTTGAAAATTTAACTATTTTGATGAAAAATTAACATATTTTCTTAAAAATTCACATTTTTTTTTAAATTCAATATTGTTTGTAGCGAAATAATCTCCTTGTTGAAAATTAATTTTTTTTGTGAAACTTAATTTTTTAAAATGAAAATTTAACTATTCTATTTTTAGGTTAAAAAGTTTCTCCTTTAGTTGAAAATTCAACTAATTGGTTGAAAATTAAATTATTTTGTTGAAAATTTGCTATTTTTGGTAGAAAATTAATCTTCCTGCTTGAAAAATTACCTTTGTTTTATAACTATTTTTTTTAAACTGATAAATTAATTATTTTATTTTTGGTTAAAAGGGTTACCCCTTTAGTTAAAAATATAACTATCTGTTGAAAAATTTACATATTTTTTAAAAAATTCATCATTGTTGGTAGAAAATTAATCTCCTTGTTAAAAATTTGTTTTTTTTTTGTGCTAAAAATTAATTTTTTTATGTGAAAATTTAACTATTCCATTTTTGGTTAAAAATGTTTCTCCTTTAGTTGAAAAATCAACTATTTAGTTGAAAATTGATGTATTTTTTTGAAAATTAGCCTTTTTTCGTAAAAAATTAAACTTGTTCTTGAAAATTCATTTTTTCGATGAAAATAATTTTTTAAACAGACAAATTAATTATTCTATTTTTGGTTAAAAAGTTTACTCCTTTGGTTGAGAATTTAACTATTTGGTTGAAAATTTAACTATTTGATTAAAAGTTTCTATTTTAGGGAACGAGTTAATCCTCTTGATTAAAAAATTATCTGTTTTGTTAAAAAATAAGTTTTTTAACTGCAAAATTAATTATTCCATTTTTAGTCTATTTGATTCCATTTTATTGCTGAAGATTGATTTTTTTCACTAAAAATTTAACTATTTTTTTTTTAAATTAAAAAGGTACTTTTTTCAGTTAAACATTCAACTATTTGGTTAAAAAGTTACCATTTTAGGTAGGGAATTAATCTTTTTGGTTAAAAAATGATCTTTTTTGTTGAAAAAAATTTTTTAACTGAAAAATTAATTATTCCATTTTTAGTCTATTTTAGTCCATTTCTTTGCTAAAAATTAATTTTTTTAACTGAAAATTTAACTATTTTATTTTTAATTAATAAGGTACCTTCTTCAGTTACAAAATCAACTATTTTGTCGAAAACTCGCCATTTTTGGTAGAAAATAATTCTTCTTAGTAAAGAATTTTTTTTTAACTATTACATCAATTATTCCATTGTTGCTCAATAAGGTTTTTGAAAATCAACATTTTTAGTAGCAAATCAATTTTTTTGGTTTGAAATTAATCTTTTTTTATGAAAAATTAATTTTTGTAGCGGAAAATTTAACTATTCTATTTTTGGTTAAAACTGTTTCTCCTTTAGTTGAAAAATCAACTATTTGGTTGAAAATTGAGATATTTTTTTGAAAATTAGCCTTTGTTGGTAGAGAATTGAACTTATTGCTTGAAAATTTATCTTTTTGGTAAAAATAATTTTGTAAACAGAAAAATTAATTATTCCATTTTTGTTAAAGAAGTTTACTCCTTTAGTTAAAAATTTAACTATTTGGTTGAAAATTCAACCATTTGGTTGGAAAATTACTATTTTAGGAAGAAAATTAATCTTTTTGGTTAAATAATTATCTTTTTTGTAAAAAAATAATTTCTTTAACTGAAAAATTAATTATTTCATTTTTTGTCTATTTTAGTCCATTTTATTGCTAAAAATTAATTTTTTTAAATGGAAATTCCACTATTTCATTTTTAATTAAAAAGGTACCTTCTTCAGTTGAAAATTCAAATATTTGGTTGAAAATTCGTGTATTTTTTTTTAAATTTGACATTTTTGGTAGAAAATTATTCTTCTTGGTTAAAAAATAATGTTTTTTGTTAAGAATTAATCTTTTTAATTTAAACATTAATTATTTTATTTTTGGTTACAAATTTTTCTCCTTTAGTTGAAAATTCTACTATTTGGTTGAAAATTCAACATTTTTGGTACCAAATTAATTTTTTTGTTAGAAATTATTTTTTTTAACTGAAAATTTAACGATTTCATCTTTGGTTAATAAGGTTTTTCCTTTAGTTGAAAGTTCAACTATTTGGTTGAAATTCACATTTATTTGAAAAATCACCATTTTTGGTAGTAAATCGATTTATTTAGATAAAAATAATCCTTTTTTTATAAAAAAATTAATATTTTGTTGTGAAAATTAATTTTTTTGAATGAAAATTTAACTATTTCATTTTTGGGTTGAAAAGTTTCTCCTTTAGTTAAAGATGTAACTAATTGTTTAAAAATTGAATTATTTTGTTAAAAATTTGCTATTTGTAGTAGAAAATTAATCTTCCTAATTAAAAAATTTTTGTTTTCGAAAACTAAGTTTTTTAAACTGATAAATTATTTATTCTATTTTGGTTTAAAAGGGTTACTCCTTCAGTTAAAAATTCAACTATTTGGTTAAAAATTCACAAATTTTGAAAATTGATGTATTTTTTGAAAAATTAGCCTTTTTGGTAAAAAATTAAACTTATTGTTTGAAAATTCATCTTTTCAGTAAAAATAATTTTTTAAACAGAAAAATTTATTATTCCATTTTTGGTTACAAAGCTGACTTCTTTAGTTAAAAATTTAAATATTTAATTGAAAATTAACATATTTTCTTAAAAATTTAACTATTTGGTTACAAAGTTACCATTTGAAGTATCAAATCGATCTTTTTGGTTAAAAAATAATTTTTTCAACTGAAAAATTAATTATTCCATTTTTAGTCTAATTAAGTCCATTTTTTTGCCAAAAATTAATTTTTTAACTGAAAATTTAACTATTTCATTTTTAATTAAAATGGTACCTTCTTCAGTTAAGAATTCAACTATTTGGTTAAAAATTCGTGTATTTTTTCAAAAATTCGTCATTTTTGGTAGAAAATTAATCTTCTTGGTTAAAGAATTATATTTCTATTTGAAAATTAATTTTTTAAACTAAAGAAGTTATAATTCCATTTTTGGTTAAAAGGGTTACTTCTTGAGTTTAAAATTCAACTATTTTGATGAAAATTCACATATTTTCTTGAAAATCCACACTTTTTTTAAATTTACCATTGTTTGTAGCGGAATAATCTCCTTGTTGAAATTTTTTTTTTTAGTGTAAATTAATTTTTTTTAAACAGAATTCAACAATTCCGTTTTTGGGTTAAAAAGTTTCTCCTTTGGTTAAAAATTCAACTATTTGGTTGAACATTAAATTATTTTGTTGAAAATTCGCTATTTTTGGTATAAATTAATCTTCTTGGTTATAAAATTATATTTTTTCAATCTAATTTTTCTTAATTGGAAAATTAATTATTCCATTTTTGTTTAAAAGGGTTACTCCTTTAGTTGAAAATTCAACTATTTGGTTGAAAATTCATCAATTTTTTTGAAAATTCATCATTGTTGGAAGAAAATTAATCTCCTTGTTAAAAATCTGTTTTTTGCTAAAATTCAATTTTTTTAAATAAAAATTTAACTTCCAATTTCTGGTTGGAAATGTTTCTCCTTTAGTAAATATTTAACTATTTAGTTATAAATTGATGTATTTTTTTAAAAATTAGCCTTTTTTGGTAGAAAATTAAACTTGTTCTTGAAAATATATTTTTTTGGTGAAAATAATTTTTTAAACAGAAAAATGAATTATTCCATTTTTGGTGTTCACTCCTTTGGTTAAAAATTTAACTATTTGTTGAAAATCCAACTATTTGGTTGAAAAGTTACCATTTTAGGGTGCAAATTAATCTTTTTGGTTGAAAAATTATCTTTTTTGTAAAAAAATATTTTTTTTAACTGAAAAATTAATTATTCCATTTTTGTCTAAAAAGTTTACTACTTTGGTTAAAAATTTAACTATTTGATTGAAAATCCAACTATTTGGTTGAAAAGTTATCATTTTAGGGTGCAAATTAATCTTTTTGGTTGAAAAATTATCTTTTTTATGAAAAAATATTTTTTTTTACTGAGAAATTAATTATTCCATTTTTGTCTAAAAAGTTTACTACTTTGGTTAAAAATTTAACTATTTGGTTGAAAATCCAACTATTTGGTTGAAAAGTTATCATTTTAGGGTGCAAATTAATCTTTTTGGTTTAAAAATTATCTTTTTTATGAAAAAATATTTTTTTTTTACTGAAAAATTAATTATTCCTTTTTCAGTTTATTCTAGTCCATTTTTTTGCTAAAAATTAATTTTTTTTTAACTGAAAATTTAACTATTTTATTCTTAATTAAAAAGGTACCTTCTTCAGTTGAAAATTCAACTATTTGGTTGAAAATTCAACTATCTGGTTAAAAATTTGTGTATTTTTCTGAAAATTCGTCACTTTTGGTAAAAATTAATCTTCTTCGTTAAAAAATTATCTTTTTTGGTCAAAATTAATTTTTTTAATTGAAAAATTAATTATTCCATTTTTCGTTAAAAAGGTATCTACTTTAGTTCAAAATCATCTGTTTTGCTAAAACTTGCATTTGTTGTTAGAAAATAATTCTTTTTAGTTAAGAAATTTTTTTCAATTAATTTTTTAAACTGAAAAATAATTATTTCATTGTTGGTTAAAAAGGTTTTTGAAAAATCACAATTTTCAGTAGCAAATTAATTTTCTTAGTTTAAAATTAATCTTTCTTATTAAAAATTATTTTTTTACGGGAAAATTTAATGATTCCATTTTTTGTTGACAATGTTTCGTCTTTAGTAAAAAATTCAACTATTTGGTTGGACATAGATTTATTTTGTTGAAGATTTGCAATTTAAAAAAAAATTAATCTTCTCAATAAAAAAATTAAATTTTTTTCAATTAATTTTTTTAACTGAAAAATTAATTATTCCATTTTTGTTTAAAAAGATTTCTCCTTTAGTCAAAAATTCAACTATTTGGTTAAAAATTCACGTTTTTTGAAATTTTACCATTTTTGGTAGCAATTAATTCTTTTAAGGTAAAACGATTTTTTTTTAAATAAAATTTTTAACTGATAATTTTACTATTCTATTTTTTAGTTAAAAAAGTGTCTCCATTGGTTAAAAATTTAACTATTCGTTTGAAAATCGACTTATTTTGTTCAAAATTTGTCTTTTTAATGAAAATTAATTTTTCAATTAAAAATTGAAATATTATGTGCGAGTGGAATCTTTACTTTAAAAAAATTGCAACAATGCAGGATCCTTCAGTTTCGCTTTATCGATAATATACGCAATAAACGTTCCCATTTCCGTGTACGATTTTGTCATGCAAATAAATCGATGCGGCAATTTTTTATTGTTCGAGAAATCAAAATAAATGAAAAATTATTTGCAAAATTAAGTTGCATAACCTTGAATAAATGATTTATTTATGTTACTAAATGGAGAAAAATTTAAATTAAATTTTTATGTAATTTAATATTGTGAAAAAATTAATTAGTCAATATTCAATCAGTTAACAACATGAAAAGCATTGAACGATTATTTTTATTAACATTCAAATAAATTTTCCTTTATATATTTTTCTAACTTTTACTTTTATTTCTAAAAATGTGATTTATTAGTAACATTTAATACTAATTTCAACACAAATTAAAATACATTAAATATAGTTTTAAAAATTAAATGTAAATACTTATTTCACAACATTAAGAACATTTGAAAAATTATATAAGTGAAATAGGGATATTTTAAATATAAATAAACTTATGTTACTTAATTTTAAAAAAATTATAATTTTTATATAATTTAATATCGCAATGAAATTATTCAACTAATAATTTATTAATCATGTGGCAAAATAAGAAGAATTAAATTATAATGTTCATTAAAAAATTTATATAATTTTTACTTAATTTTTTTTTTATTTTGAACTTTTATTAATGGAAATTGGATTTATTAATAACCTTGCAAACTAATTCCAGAAAATATAAGTTTTAATAGAATCAGTTAATAATTAATTATTCAGTTCACAACATAAAAAGAATCAAACTATTATTTTCATGGAAACATTTCAATAATTTTGAATTTATATATATTTTGAAATTTGAAATAAAATTTCTGAAAATTTGTGTTATTGATAACCTCTTATTCTTATTCCAGAAAAAATTTAGGCATTTGTGTATATAATGTTAAAAATTAAATTCAGGTAGTCATTTTACAACATTACACACATTCAAAAAATTTATATAATTGTAATAAAATATTCAATCACATAACCCTAAAGTAAATAATAACTTTATGTTACTTAATAGAAAACAATTAAAACTCAATCTTAATGCAATTTAATATTAAAAAAAAATGAGTCAGCTGATAATTAAATAATCAGTTCACAATATAAAAAGCATTAAAAAATCATCTCCATTGAAGCATTTAAATAATTTTTACCTTATAGTTTTTTGAAAATTTAAATTGATAATAACTTTTTAAACTAATTTTAGAATAAATTAAAGCTATGTTAAGAAATAGTTAAAAAAAAAATTAACACACATGTACATATTAATTAATTATTTCACAACATAAAAAGTAGTGAACAGTTATTTTCATTAAAACGTTCAAATTTAATATCGTGAAAAAAATTTAATAGATAATATTTAATTTATCTGTTTACAACATAAAAAGCTGAAAGATTGAACTATGATTTAAAATAATTTAAAATAATTTTGAATAATTTGAAATAATTTAAAATATAAAAATATTCACATAATTTTTACTTTACATTTTTTTTTAAATTTCACTTGCATTTTTGGATTTTTTGATCAATTAGTAACCTTTCATACTAATAAAAAAAAATAAAAATAAAACATATTTATGTATTATTTTAAAAATAAAATTCAGATACTCATTTCACAACATCAAAAACATTAACAAACAGGATAATTATTTTTTCAGAAAGTTTATAATTTTTATATTTTTTCACATTGTTGAGGCAATAAAAATAAATAAACAATTGAAAAAAGTTTGAAAAGTTTTCAGAATTATTCATTCATAATTGCTATGATAAATTAAAGAAAGAAAATTTGGTTGAATTTAAAGAAATGCTGCTGAGACAGGATCGTATTTTTCAGAAAAGTTTTTCATTTCGTTTTTGATTTTCAATTTTTTTTTATAATCAAAATAAATTTTTTTTTAAATTTTCATATAAAGAAGAAAATCAAGTGTAAATAAACAGAAGGGTTCACCGTTTTGTAAATAAATGTCCCTCCACCCACGAATTCCATTCACGATGAGATTTTAAAATGCAAAGTACGTCAAAGGAAGACAGCCTTCGAGTTCTCTACCGCTCATTGCACTCTGAATACAAATCGTCACTCGAGAAAAAGAAAGAGTGGAAAAAGGAGCCTAACAATATCATAACAAAGAATTATTAGATTTTTAAACAAATTTTTATATTTTTATAAAAAATAAATTTACCCGAGTGAATAAAAACCTTAAGAATTTTTAGGACAAAAGTACTAGAAAGGTTACATTTTTTTTTTAATTCTCAAAATTACTGATGTGATTTACGTCCGAAAAAAGTACTTCTAAAGTAAGACTAAAGTACTCAAAAAGTTTAAAATAGGTCAATTTTGAGCACAAATTATTTAGGTCGTCGTTTTCGAATCTAAAATCCAAATTTGAAAATTCAAAATGACGGACTGAAAACTCAAAAAGTGCTTTGATCTGAATTAAACTTGGCACTCGAAGTTTTGTGGAGTCACTGATTTCAAATCAGAAATCGAAATTTTTTAATTCAAAATAATCCCAAATAGCGTATCCAAAATGGCCGACAAAAAACTGAAAAATTGAGTTGATTTGCATAAAACATAATATTAGGTGGTTTTTGTGGTCGCTGATTTCGAATCTGAAATCGAAATTTTTAAAATCAAAATAATCCCAAATGGCGGATCCAAAATGACCGACAAAAAACTCAAAAAGTGAGTTGATTTGTATAAAACATAATACTAGGTGGTTTTTGCGGTCGCTGATTTCGTATCCCAAATACATATTTTTAAATTAAAAATGGCGAATCCAAAATGGCGAGTGTAAATTAAAAAAGTTATTGGATTTTCATAACAATTAATACTCGGAGGGTTTTAGGGTCGCTAATTTAGAATCTAAAAACCAAATTTGAAAATTCAAAATGGCGTATTTAAAAATCAAAAAGTGCTTTGAT
>JAUELO010457033.1:0-12731 GCA_032357855.1 Amphibolips quercusostensackenii | reverse complement strand
ATGACATTATGCTGTGAGCGCACAGCAGTTTCATGGATGGTATTTGCAGCATTTTTGGATATTTGATTTAGAAACAAAACTCAACATTTGCTTCGAAATTGTCTATAGAATACGCATATGTACCATTTTCTCACAGAATACAGTTAGAAATTTGCTTTTTTTCAGTTTTTGCAACTTATTTTCAACTTTGCAGTTAAAGTGTGGTAGTAATTACTGAAATGTAAGAAACATAATAATTTTAAGAAATCATTATTGTTCAGAACTATTTTCTCCTAAAGTAAAGCTAAATGGTTATTATGCAAACAGTTTTTAAGACATGAAGTACACCAGAACCCCGATTTAAGAACAGTTTCGGGGGTATTACATAACCACATAACCTTGATCCTCAATCGGGGTAATGAAACGTAAACAGTCAGGGCCGTGTGAACCATTTCTGTTGGATTTTTTAAAGTAAAGTGAAAATTAATTTTTCACAAAAGAGGATTATTTAAGGTTTTCGTCCATCTTGAACTAAAGAAAAAACGATTTTTTTTACTTCACAAAGAAGTGCATTTCTGATAAAGTACTTTAATTTTGTAATATATAGTTAAATTTTGGGCCAAAACATGATCTATCCACAGAATACTGAAAAAGTCAAATTTTTATTTAATAAAATTTCTTTTATTTCAGTGATGAACTTTGTAGTTTTGTCCAAAAAACAAGAGGTTCTATGCAAATTTTTTGATTACGAATTAATAATAGTGTAAAATAAAAACAGTTTACAGGTTATTGATGTAAAATTATTGCCCAAATTCTTCAATTGGTAACAATAATAAGTCAAAAGCTGATTCTTTGATGCAAAGAAGGTGTTCTGGTCAGCATTCTGCACTTCAACAAGTCGTCACACAACCAAAATCGAGACAACTCGCTAAACACTGTAAGAATTTGACGCGTATGCTGACAGCTTACCGAATTATCCACTGAGGGTACTGCCCGCTTGTATAGCTCCGCTACTTGTGGCGACGCATTATTTTCAAACCTCCCTCGACCCGGTGAACTGAGAAAGTCTGTGGAACAGCAGTTCGAAGAACTACTAAATCGGGGGATCCTCAATCGGGGTTCTGGTGTGTTGCTTTTTATTGAAAATTACAGGAGCAAATAAATTTTTTAAACAACGTATTATTCTTTCTAGGCATTTTCTCCTGAATTAATGTTATTTTTTAATGAGAGTGGTATTAAAGTCTGTGTATAATTGCAGGTTTTTCCCAACTTTTAAAAAATGTTTATAGATTTTTGAAATTTTGAGTAATTTTGTAAATTTATGAAAAATGTGAAAAATTACAAGAATTTTAATAAAATTACACATTTCCAAACATTGTCAATATTTCAATAAATTGCATAGCATTTTCAGTTCTTAAGCTTTTGATAAATTTCTAAAATTTTGAAAATTTAAAATTTTTTTTGAAATATTGATTAATTTTAATGAAGTTTTAAATATTTCATGATTTTGATAAATTTATATAAATTAAAAAAATGTGAATAAATTTTGTAAATTGTAAAAATTTTCATACACTTACACAAATTTTTTAATTTTAAATATATGTTCAAAATTTCGAAAAAAATGTTAAATTCTAATACTTTTCGCAATTTTTTAAAATTTGGATACATTTACAAACAATTACAATTTTTTTTTTAATTTTACAAAATTTTTGAAAACTTACAAATTTTCAAACATTTTCAATATTGTAATGAATTTCGTAACATTTTTAAAATTTTCAAGTTTTTTATAAATTTATAAGCATTTTTTAATTTTGCTCATTTTTAAAAATTGATTGAATTATTAAATTGAAAATTTAATAATACTTTCAATAAAACATGATAAATTATGTGACATTTTACAAATTTTGATACATTTCAAAAAATTTCAAACAACTTTGAAAATTGTGATAAATTTACGAATTTCTGATAAATTTCTAAAATTGTCAAAATTTTTATACATCTACAAAAAATTTCGAAGTTTTTCTTTTTTAAAATTTTCAGAAATACCAAATTTCAAAACATTTTTAATAAATTTCAAAAAAATTTTCAATTTAACTTTATTATTTAAATTTTTATGAATTTTGATTAAGTTTTAAAATTTTTTTAACATTTTTAAAATCAGATAAATTTAAAAATTTGATAAATGTTAAAAGTTAGATAAATTTTGAAAACTTGATAAATTTTGAAAATTTGAGAAATTTAAAAAATTTGATAATATTAAAAGTTTTGATAAATTTTCAAAATTTGGATGAATTTTAAAAATTTGGATTAATTTAAGAAATGCTAATCAACTTCACAAATTTTAAAACATTTCCAAAAATTTCGACAATTTCGAAAATTATAATAAATTTATAAAATTTTAATAAATTTCGAAAATTTTAAACATTTTTATACATTTCCAACAAAATGTTAAATTTGGAGAATTATTGAAAAACTTACCAATTTTCACACAATTTCAATATTTGTAATAAATTTCCTAACACTTTCAAAATTTCTCACATTTTTGATTGATTTGTAAAATTAAATTTTTTTTTACTTTCTTCAATTTTTCACAATTTTTTATACACTTTAAAAAATTTAATACATCATTCAAATTTTGATGAATTTTGAAAATATGGGTAAATTCGTCAAGTTGTAATCAATTTTCAACACTTTGAGACATTTCTAAAATTTCTTACACTCTAAAATTACATTAAGGTTCATTTAATTTATTCCACTGAGCAAACATAATTCTTTCAATACTTAATTATTCTTTCTGAAAATAATAAGTTGGCACCATTTTAAAGTTTTTTTCATTTTCTTAAAATCTTTGGAATTCACGATGCATTGTTGTAAATTCCTTCAAGTCTTTTGAATGCTGCAGACTTCTCGATTTCTGAGGCTTCGCATATAATTTTTTGAATTCTTTTACAGACTTTAGAGAATTTTCTCAAAATATCTAGGACATAACCTTATTTATTTTTAATTTTCTGATTTTTTCTTAAAACATGACATTTTTTTAACTATTTCAAAATTCAGCAACTTTGTCCGACGAATGATCTGCCACTGGATTAAGATGCACACCTTCTGTTGATTGTGTAGAATTCTGTATGAATCTTTGAATTGACCTAAAATCGTTTGTATTCTTTAAAAGGTTTTTTAATTTTCGTGAAATATCTAGAATACACATTAACTTATTTTGAATTCCTTAGAGTCTTTTAAATTCTGCAGAATTCCCTTGGTTTCTTAGAATTCATTTGTAATCTTTTGAATTTTTTAAAAGATATTTAAATTGTTTTGAATCATTCAGGATATAACTTAAATTATTTTTAGTTTTCTGAATTCATATTTTCATTTCGGAATATATCTCGATTGGCTAAAAATGTAATTATTTTCTTGAAAATGCAACTATTATGTTAAAAAGTTATCTTTGTTCAGGAAAATTCCACAGCTTGATTGAAAGTTGAACCAGTTTGTTGAAAATTCATTTTTTTTTAGTTGAAGATTTATCTCTTTGGTTGAAAATTTAACTATTTTGTTGAAATGTATTTTTGGTTAAAAATTAATTTTTTTACTGAAAATTTAACAATTCCATTTTTTTTTTAATTTAGATTTTTTGAAATGAAAATTTATATTTTTTTAGTTGTAAAAAAATAAAGTTTTTGGTTGAAAATTTTGACTCCTTGGTTGAGTCCTGAACTCTTCTTGGAAATTTAGTTTTTTTTTTCAAGATTCTTAATAGTTTTAGTTGAAAATTCATCTCTTTGTTTGCGAATTTAAATATTTTGTTGAAAATTCGTTTTATTTGTTGTTGAAAATTAATTTTTTAAATGAAACTTTACCTATTTTATGTGCTGTTGAAATTTTTCATTTTTATAATTCAAAATGAAACTATTTAATTGAATAATTAATTTTTTAGTTGAAAATGTATGTGTTTGGTTTAAACTTCATGTATTTTTCTGATAATACATCTTTTTTTTGTAGAAAATGAAGCTTTTTGGTTTTAAAGTCAACTATTTTGTTGAAAATTAAACTCTTGAAAATCATCTCTTTGGATGAAAATTTAACTATTTTGCCGAAAATTCGATTTAAAAAAAAAAAGAATTAATTTTTTTTTACTGAGAAAGTGAATATTTCATTTATAATTAAAAATTGATTTTTTCACGTTCAAAATTCTTGTATTTTGTTGAAAATTCGTCTTTTTAGTAGGAAATTAACCTTCGTTGTAAGTTTTGTTTTTTTGACCAAAAATTAAATTATTTGGTTAAAAATTGATGTATTCTGTTAATAATGCATCTTTTTTTATAGAAAATTAATCCTTTTTGTTCAAAAATCAAGTTTTTGTTTTAATATTCAACTCTTTGTTTCAATTTCAAATTCTTTTTAAAAAAATTTTATAATTTTGTTGAAGATTTATAATTTTAGTTGAAAATTTATCTCTTTGGTTGAAAACTGAACTATTTTTTTTTTGAAAATTCGTTTCATTTATGTTTGAATTTTAATTTTTAAACTAAATATTCAACTATTCATTTAAAAACATGATATAATTAAATGTTTTTTTAGACGACAGAATAACTTAACATATTCGGAGCTGTCAATAAACTCTTTTTCCCTTTTTAAAAAATGTATCACTTTCCATTTTTTTAAGGAATTTCCCCTCTTTCTTGTTTTCGTTTGTTTGTTTGAATTTGAATTGAATTAATAGAACCTAAAAAAAAAATCTCACTATTATTGGTCAAAACTTAATTTTGTTTCAAAAGTCTATCATTATATTTTTATTTTGGAATTCACCTCGATTGGTTGAACATTCTACTGTTTGATTGAAAATTTAATTATTTTTTTGAAATTGCATCTTAACAAAATTGTTTTTTTTTTTGTAGAAAATTTATCTTTCTGGTTAAAAATTAATTTGTCTCAAGTTGAAATTTATATTTTGTTAGCTGAAGTTTTTTCAAATTAAAAAATGCAACTATTTGGTTGAAAATTCTTTTTTTTTTTAGTTGAAAATTCTGTTGTTCGGTTGAAAATTCATGTAATTCGCTGATAGATATTAGTTTTTTTTGCAGAAAATTAATGTTCTTAGCTGCAAATTTAAGTTTTTGGTTAAAAATTTAACTCTCTTCATGAAAACTAATTTTTTAATCAAAGATTTATTGTCTTAGTTGAAAACTGATCTCATTGGTTAAAAATTTGACTATTTTTTTGGAAATGCGTTTTATTTTTTGCACTAAAAATTCAACTGTTTTATTTTTGGGTAAAAATTAATATTTTTTAGTTGAAAATTTAAATACAGTCGGGACTCGTTTATCGTGAGATTCCTTTATCGGAACATTCGGGGCTCGTCTATCGAGACGCTCGGCCGTTCCCCCTACCCACACTGTTGAAGTGACCACGTGACGCCTCAACCATTTGCGATAAGCGCGGAGCGCCCTCGATTTCATATATGCGGTGACCTCTGTTGACTCGATGGACCAATCAAATACTTTCCCTCAAACGAGCTCCATTAGGTGGTAGCCCCTACCGCGTTCCGATAAACGAGACCCATCCGATTCGGGGTCGTTCAAACGAGTCCTGACTGTATTTGTTTATAAATTTATCTTTTTGGGTAGTATATGATAAGACATTGAAATAAAAAAGGAATTAATAAATTTGATCAACTTGTATTATCAATAATCTTTCACAACAGATGTGGGAGAGACCCAATCCCACAAACATAGTGCGGTCTGTGAAACCGCACGACCATACTTAAAGGTTGAAGGAGCGTTCACATATTAAGTTACTCTGTTTTCATTGATTTTTGACCACATTCATAATTTTAGATACGAAATATAAATTTAATTTTATATAACCATCAATCGAACAATAAGTGATGAGTTGAAACTTTTTTATACCAGTTTGAGAATAATTTTAATTAAATTCATTAGACATTTTTTTAATTTAAGAACAATGATATAATTTAAAGATTTATTTAGACTTAAAAGATAAGGGAACGCCCATAAACTCTTTGTCCCCTTTTTGAAATTTTTTTATTTTTTCCCTGTTTTCAAGGAACTTCCGAATCAAGAAAATTTATCTCGTTTTTGTTTTGTTTAAATCTATCTATTACTTGTCAAAAATTAATTTTTTTTTTGATTGAAAAGTCTGCCATCATATTTTTATTTTAGAACTTATCTTAATTGGTAATAAATGTAATTATTTGATTGAAAATGCAACTGTTTTGTTAAAAAGTCATCTTTCTTGGTAAAAAATTCCAATGCTCGGTTAAAAGTTGAACCACTTTGTCAAAAATTAATTTTTTGGGTTTGAGATTCGTCTCTTTGGTTGAAAATTCAACTACTTTGTTGGATAGTATTTTTTGTTAAAAATTAATTTTTTAACTAAAAATTGAACTATTCCATTTTTTCTTGAAAATTAAAATTTTGTTTGTTAAAAAGTCTACCATCATATTTTTATTTTGGAATTAATCACGATTGCTTAAAAATGGAATTATTTTCTTAAAAATGCAACTATTTTGTTAAAAATTCATTTTTTTGGTTGGAAATTCATCTCTTCAGATGAAAATTTACATGTTTTATTGAAAAGTGTTTTTGGTGAAAATTAATTTTTTTAACTGAAAATTTAACTATTCCGTTTTTTATTGAAAATCTGTATTATTTTAGTTAAAAATTTATATTTTTTTGGCTTAAAATTTATATTTTTTAGTTGATAATCCATGTATTTTGCTGATAATGCATTTTTTTTTAAATTAATCTTTTTGGTTAAAAAATGAAGTCTTTTGTTAAAAATTTAACTCTCTGGTTAAATTCTGAACACTTTTTGTAAAAATTTAGTTTTTTGTTGAAGATTTATAATTATAGTTGAAACTTTATCTCTTTGGTTGAAAAGTTATCTATTTTTTTAAAATTTCTTTTATTTTTGGTTCAAAAAAAATTTTTTAGATGAAAATGTTACCATCCATTTACTGTTAAATTTTTTTTTCATTTTTATAGTTGAAAATAAAACTATTTGGTAGAAAAATTAATTTTTTAATTCAAAATTCAAGTGTTTTTTTAGAAATTCATGTTTTTTTTTTATAATTCATCTTTTTTTGTAGAAAATGAAGCTTTTTGGTTGAAAAGACAGCTTTTTGGTTGAAATTTGAACTCTATGATTAAATCTGGTACTCTTTTTCTGAAAATGTATTTTATTTTTTGGGCAAGATTCATAATTTTGGTTGAAAATTTATATCTTAAATGAAAAATTAACTATTCTGTTAAAAATTTGTTTTATTTTTGGTTGGAAATTATTTTTTTTTTTAAAGAAAATTTAGCTATATTTTTGCTGTTAAAATTTTTTATTTTTCTACTTGAAAATTGAATTATTTGGTTGAGAAATGTTTTTTTTTTGGTAAAAAACTCATGTATTTTTCTGATAGTTGATCTTTTTTTGTAGAAAATTTAACTCTTTTGTTAAAAAGTCAACTTTTTGGTTGGAAATTTAACTCTTTGGTTAGATCTGGAACTCTTTTTCTAAATGTATATATTTTTTATTTATTGTCTTAGTTAACAAAATTATCTATTTGTTTGAAAATTTAACAATTTTTATGAAAATTTTATTATGATTTTTTCTCAATGATGAAGTAAATATTCCATTTTTGGTTGGACATGTATTTTTTCTCGTTTAAAATTTATTTATTTTTCTGAAGATTCGTCTTTTTAGGTGAGAAATTAATCTTCTTAGTTAAAAATTAATCTTTTTTGACTGATAATTCAATTATTTGGTGTGAAATTCATGCATTTCGTTGATAATGCATCTTTTTTCTTAGAAAATTTATCTTTTTGGGTTGAAAATTTAAGTCTTTGGTTGAATCTTGAACTCCTCTCTTGAAAATAGGTTTTTGGTGAAGATTCATAATTTTAGCTGAAAATTCATCTCTTTTGTTGAAAATTGAACTATTTTGTTAAAAACTCATTTCATTTTTGGTTTACAATAATTCCTAAAATGAAAATTTGACTATTCCATTTTTTTTGAAAATTTTAGTTTTCATACATGAAAATTCAACTGTTTGGTTTAAAATCGTTCTTTTTTAATTAAAAATTCAAGAGTTTCATTAAAGATTAGTGTATTTTGTCGACGATTGTAAAAAGATTACGCTACTTGTTTGAAAGTTGAACCACTTTGTTAAAAATTAATTTTTATGGTTGAAGATTCATCTTTTTAGTTGAAAATTTAATTATTTAAAAAAAATACGTTTTGGTTAAGAATTAATTTTATTTCAGTGAACATTTATATCTTTTTATTTGAAAATTCATCTTTTTTAATTGAAAATTCTAGTGGTTGCTTAAAAATTCATATAATTTGTCAATAATTAATTTTTTCTGTAGAAAATTGACCTTTTTGGCTACAAATTAATCTTGCATAAGTGAAAATTTATATTTTTTCAGTTAGAGTTTTTTAATTTTTTGAACTTAAAATTCAACTATTTGGTTTAAAATTTAACTTTTTCAGTTCAAAATTTTAGTATTGAATTCTAGTATCTATTCTATTTATTGAAAATTCATATATAATTAGTGGATAATTATTCTTTTTTTTATAGAGAATTAATCATATGTTTAAGAAATGCTGTTTTTTGTTGAAAAATTAAGTTTTTGGTTGAAAATTCATCTCTTTTCATCAAAATTAATTTTCAAAATAAAGATTTATTATTTTAATTAAAAACTCAACTTTTTGGTTTAAAATTCCACTCCTCCGTTGAATCTGTAACTCTTATTAATAATTTATTATTTGTTAAAGATTCATCACTAAAGTTAAAAAAAACCATCTCTTCGGTCGAAACTACTAACTACTTCTATAAATCGTGCCTAGAAAATTGCATCTTTTTTATTATTATTTAATAATTCAACAAAAAAGGCGAAGTTCGAAAAGAATGTCTTTTGTTGAAAATTCGTCTTTTTTGGTAGGAAATTATTTTGGTTTAGCTTGAAATTCAACTATTTGGTTAAAAATGATGCTTTTTGTTTAAAATAGGCTGTTTTTTTATTTAAATTAATTTATTTTTTGGTTTAAGTATCAACTATAACCTGTTCAGTCAAAAAATAATATTTTTTGTTAAAAATTCAACTACTTTGGTGGAAAATTAAACTATATGGTTAAAGCCTAAACAGTTTATTTCAAATCGAAATATTTTGTTAGAAATTGTTCTTTGTTGCAGTTAAAGATTAATTTTTGTATCTAAAAATGCAGCTATTTCAATTTTGGTATTATGTTGAAAATTAGTCTTTTGGTAAAGATATAATCTTTTTTAGTTGAAAATTCATTTTTTTTACATCGAAAAATTTAACTGTTTCGTTTGAAAATCATTTTTCTTCATTAAAAATTCTTTATTTATGGTTTGAAATCATCTATTCGAAAAAAAAAAAATTTAGCCTAAAAACTTAACTGGTTTGTTGAAAATTCATCTATTTTTTAAAGTATTTAACTGTCTTGTAAAAAATTCGTCTCTTTTAATCCTACTGGTCGATGATTTGTTTTCTGTTAAGAATTAGTTTATTAACTAAAAATACAAATATAACATTTTTAGTTGTAAACCTATCTTTTTCATTTAACAATGCAACTATTTGGTTGAAAATCATTAATTTTGTTGAAAATCCGTCTATTCGGGTAAAAAATTAATCTTCTTGGTTGAATATTCATCTTAAAAAAAAAAATTAACTATTTCGTCAAAAATTCATTTTTCTTGATTGAAAATTAACTTTTTTTTTAAATTCTTTATTTCCGGTTTAAAAGTAAAGCATTTTTTTAAATCAACTTTTGGCTTAAAAACTTGACTGTTTTGTTGATAATCTACTCATTTGTTTGAGGATTCAACTATTTTGTAGACAAATTCGTCTGTTTTACAATAAAACTGGTTGATAATTCATTTTTATTATAAAAAATTTGTTGTTAAACTAAAAATTTAACTATTACATTTTTGGTTGTAAACTTATATTTTTGAGTGAAAAATTCATCTATTTGGTAAGAAAATAAACTATTTTGTTTTAAGTTTAATTATTTTGTTGGAAATTCAAATATTTTATTAAGGTCATTTTTTTGACCGAAAATTCAACTTTTTTATTGAAAGTTTGTCCTTTTGGATTGTAAATTCATCTCTCTTGGCCAAAAATTAATTTTTTTCTCAAAAATTAAACGTTTTGGGTTAAAAATTTAACTATTTGGTTGAGAATGCAACTTCTATTTTTTTTTTATCAATAATTTGCATACAAAACTATTTTATTTAAATTTAGAATATGCTACCGCGTGTAGTAAAAGTTTTTTTTTAGCACATAGGATTATTTATTATAATTAACTTTATTTATTTTTTATATAAAATGAAAAATGTCAAAATAGTAATCATTAAATTGTTAAGGCTTGAACATTTTGAATTTCTTTAATATCAAATAATTAATTTTTGAAATCATTAAATTGTAAAAATCAAAATTGGCATTGTGAAGCTTAAAACACTGGAATTTAAAATTGTTCATTTCTCAATGATTTATTATACATTTATAATTATTTATAAATGTTAAATAAATTTATAAATTATTATTTTTCTTTTATTGTGCTCTTAATTGATAATTATCTACTGTGTTCTTTCGTTACATATGTGTAATTTCTTTGTCGCTGTATTATAAATAAAGCCTAATTTACTGTTATCTTTTCAGGCGTACCATTTGCACGATACAAGAAAATTTTCTTACTAAAAGAGTGCAAACAAAGTTTTCTTTCTTTTTGGTATCTTACACCTTCATTTCGCAGACGTGATCTTTTTATACCTTAATTACTCCTGAGTTGTAAAAACTTTCTTCAAATACGTACTCAGTATGCATAAAAAGAGTTTCCCCGAGGGCATCAAACATCGTTCTCGGAATTACAAAAAAAAAGTATTAAAGATAAAATTTAATGAAATTCTAGAGAATCTCTAGGACTTAACTACTTCTATAAATCGTGCCTAGGAAATTGCATTTTTTTAATTATTATTAAATAATTCAACACAAAAGGCGAAGTTCAAAAAGAAACGTTGAGAAAATCAAAATACCTGAATAAACAGATCTGATACAAATAAAAACAGTTAAAAAATTGCAATTGTGGAAAATTTAAATTAAGAAAAAAAGGAACTATAAGAGGGAGAAAAAGTGTACTTTTGCTTCCTCTGACGTCACCATGCTTGAAAAGCACTACTAAAATTATGCATGTGTTACAAAAAAATAATTTACTTCTTGGTTGAGGATTTATAACTATTTTGTTGAGACGTCGTATTTTTTAATTTAAAATTTAAACATTTGTTTAAAAGTTGAACTACTTTATCAAAAATTCATCTTTTTTAGTAGAAAATAGATCATCGTGGTTGAAAGTCCATCTTTTTGGTTAAAAATTTACATTTTGTAGAAAATTCATCTACTTTAGTAGAAATGTCATCTTTTTTGGTTAAAAATGCAACTGGTTTAAAATTAATCTGTTTTGGTTAAGGATTCAACTGTTTGGTTAAAAAGTAGTTTTTTTGTATAAAAATTGAACTACTTGGTTAAAAGTTAAACTAGGCAAGCGAAATTTAATTTTTTTGTTAAAGATTCATAATTTTAAATAGAAACTCATATCTTTGGTGTAAAATCTAAGTATTTTGTTAACAATTGTTTTTCTCTAAGTCATTTTTTACATTCTCATTCTAATGAGAAGGTATTGGTTTTATGTAACAAATAATCAGATTGCATTAAGCTTTGGCACAGTTGTTTAAGGCTTGCATCAAAATAACAAGTTTGTCAACCAGCTATTTTGGATGAAAATTCAAAAAGTGAGCAAATTTAAAAATTTTTTAAGAAGACTTTTTTGAAAAATTAAAGATTAAAATTTTTATCCCAAAAAAATATGAAAAATCAAAAATTTCATTTTGCGGTCAGACTATCCAAGATACGAAAAAAATGATGATACAAAATTTGCGCAGTCATAGAAGATCTACAAATTTGTTTCGAACTACTTTTTGATAGGACGCGTAATTTTTGCTTTATTTGTAAAAAAAAAACAACTTTAAGAATAAAAAATTTAAATTTTTGAACAAATGAAACCAAGCTATGAAAAAAAAACAAAAGTTATCTACCCAAAAAAAACTACAAATTTATTATCAATCATTTTTTGGTAGGATGCATGGTTTTTGTTTTATTTGTGAAAAATTACATTACAAATAAACAATTACTTTTTATATGACTCAGCGTTCTTCTTTTAATTTTTAATATAGTTTTCCATGATTGAAACAAACACTGTTTGACAAAAAATGAAATTTTCGATTTTTTGGTAGCATTTGTAGTAAGTTAAACCACAGCTTGAGCAAATAAAAATTTTTTTTTGGAGTTTAAAAAAAGTGTGAAAAAATGCAAAGTATTCCGATAATTTTTTAGTTATATTAAAGATTATCGCAGTCGTGCAGAAATTCAGCTGTGCACAAAAATATACAATAAAAAATTATTGTTATTATATAAATGATCAGAGAATTATATAAATACAAATGAAAAATTATGCGCGATTATTGTAATGAGAATGCGTTCTTTAAGGCCGATAAAGCCTTAAGTAAATAAACTTCCTTTTCAATGTAAAATAAAAACAAATTTGAAAAGTACTTTAATCGTAAAAGTTTTGATAATTTTATAATATTCGCAAGTAAGTATCTTCTTTCTCTCTAAGCCGAGCACGAAGTGCTAAAACCAAAAACAGCCGAGCGCGAAGCG
>JAUELO010457009.1:0-12732 GCA_032357855.1 Amphibolips quercusostensackenii | reverse complement strand
AAAATTATTTACATACAATTTTTCGAACCTCCTCTGTATCACAAACAATATATTTTAATTTTTGATGCTATTTTGTGCAGGAACATGGTTTACAAGATCTTTTTCATTCTCTATTTGAAAACTGCAACTAATTGTGCGTTGTTGACCTACCGGAGTCTCTTCGGTTTCTTCTGGGCTCAATCGGGTAACCGTGCCGCTTTCCATGTTTATTTTAGAACGTCTCATACTGGAATTGAAATTTTTATATATTCCGCTAAGAACATTGGAACTTATCAATACAGCAACGGCATCACCATCGGATGTTGATAATACAATTTGTTGTTGGGTTCGCATAGGGCCATACCCTTTTCCTATTCTTAATTTAATAGAATTATTAAGAGAAAAAGTGTATCTTCGCAGTTCGAATATCCGTCTTCTATTTATGCGGGAAATGAGCCGAATAGATTGAAGTTGCTCTATTCCACATCCACGCCCGTCAGGAGAAGGAAGTTTAATAGGTGGAGCTATGGACCTTGAAATAGGATCACTGCTTGCAAAAAGAGGCCTTGCATGTGGAGACCTGGTCCTAGCACGAAAATGAGGCTCAGCTGGAGGAAGAGACCGTTTAGGTGAATCGTGTCTTTCAGGAGAAGACAAAGATCCGGAACGAGGAAAACCACGAATAGGTGCACCATTAGGCAAGCAGTCAAACTGTAAACTTTGATCTGCAACGAGAAAGACAGGAATCGAATTAGAAGTGTCGAAAATTGTTTAGAAAACTTTAAATGATTTCTATACCTTTTAAACAATTTTAAAGAATTCAAAATTTTTTTAAGATATTAAAATGTTTTCAAATGTAGCAAGGGACTCAATAAAACTTGAAGGGATTTTCTTCTTAATTAAGAAAATAGACACATTTTTGTGCTCTGTATAGTCCTTTGCAGACAATTTCCGAAAAACTATTCGAGGCCAGGATAGACCATCCTGACTGCAAATGTGGCGTTGTGAAGACGGTCTGTTATGGCGCTAAAGAGATCTGAAAAGTTTTTTTTTATTGAAACGCTAATCTGAACAAGATGATCTAGCGCTAGTCAGAAGGTCTTGTAAAAATATATTTTAGATGGTTAGCATTAAAAATTATTTCAGATCGTTTAGATGATGAAAACAAAATTCTTAATTTTGATGTGCATTTATTATATCTTGAATCACCGTGCACCTCTATTGGAGTCCTTATGTACTTGACCGAATTCAAACCGTAAGACCAAAATTTAAAACAAGCTTTCACAACAGCAACGAGGAAAGAGAAATATTATGATTCAAGATAAGAGAGTTTGACTAATATTGCCATATTAGCTTGATGCTCTCGCTCACCGAGGACGAACCACGTGAAGGTGGATTGAGCCGTAAAACTACTTTGCGTCTCTGCGCACCGCTACTTGTACAGATGCTTGCCTTTTGTGAATTTTCCCCTAGGAATTCACGCCCTTTTTTAACATGGTGCAGAAGCATCCGACCGCGCTTTTCCGCGTCTGTCGGCTGCTAAAGGATGATGAATACGTTGACCAATGGACTGCTCTTTTACCACGATGTTGGATACCAGTATTTACAAGAGTTTTTAAGATGGGAATTTCATCCGCACTTCACCCACTATGTGCTATAATGAAAAATTCCTAAAAGTATAAGTAAAAGAAAAGAATCCTTAATCCATCCCAAACGAAAGTTACCTTTCTATCTTAATTAAAGTTGATCCATAATATTCTGAGAATAAAACCAGAATACTGGCGTACAAACCGACAATATAAACTGCATTATAAGGCCCTTTATCAGATTTGGGTTTCTAGGGCTTAAGTTTCGCCCCGAATGCTTCAATATTTTTGTCTAATCTTAAGCATACCTCTTCTGAATAGTATTTCGTTTTGTCAAACTTAGTGTTATCTGTCTCTGGATTTCGCTGCGTATAATTTTAGTTTTTGTAACCGGCCTCATTCTCATGAGAATCTAAGGGGCATCCGTTTCAAATAAACTAAAGTAGCACTGTGCTCGCAGCGGGAATTTGCCTCGTCTGCCTTGGCAAGTGTTCAGGACCACGTAAGCAGTTAGAGATTCAACATCTTAAAAACAGCTGTTAGCAACGCTTCTTGACGCATCGCTTCTTTGAAATTCATTTTACTGTTAGTCTCGTAAGAGATCACATTATTAGTGGAATTCGAGATGCAATTTTAAAGAATTAGTTATAATGATAAGGCAATTTGAATGTGTCAAAATGTATTGTATTGTGCGAGGCAGCCAAAGTAGCCAATGTGCCACTGCAAAATAATCTTTTTGTGATTTAAGCAAGAATTTGAATTAATATCCGGTTCTAAGGTATAATAATTTTAATCACCCTGTGACTTTAAGTGTTTAGTTGATTTTTCAAAATGGCTAAGGAGCAGTTTTTATAACGGAAATTTATCCGTCACATATGGAAGTGAAACTCCTGCAGAAAAAAAGCAGATACGCTTAAATTGAGAAAAATTATTATACTCACTAATAAAATTAAGGATGATTGACAAAGTGTGCACAAAAGTATAAACGACCCTCATGTTTACAAAGCAGAGGAAACAGTGATTGAGGTCTTAATGAAAAATTTGGTTGAAAGAGTATATAATGATTATTATTCTTGTGCTTCATTAGCTTTCGTGATATATATTTTATAGTTGTTATCTTACAGATTATACCCGCCAAATTTATTCTTCTGAGATATTTACATTTCAATTTAGTCAGTTTCTAGCGTAAACATATAATAGCTAAGCAGGCTGGGATCCAGTGTATCGACCAGGTGAAATTTTTTAATTTTATATTTCATGGCAAAGGCTAAGCTAACATAAAATTGTTGAATAATTATAAAGCTTTAAGGTCTGATGATTTTTTTTTGAGAATGCTTTTTGAAAAAAAAGATGTCAAAAACGAAAGGCGTACGTTTTAAAATCAATTGTGATCTTTGGAATATGATTATTTTTTATTATAAATATTTATTTGCGGTGTAAAACGCTTACAGAAGAATAATCTTAGAAGAGAAAATACCGACGACATTAACTGAACAGAAAACAAAATTGATCCGGGATCAAATTAAAACAGAACGAGAAAAGGAAGTGCACGCCAACATAAAGACAGAACATACAAAGAATACGAAATAGATGAACTAGTTCTAATAAAAACATCTAACATTTCTAGCGCGATAGAAGGAACAGGTCATGAAAGGGTCCAGTTTCATACACTAGGCCTTAAAAAGTATTGGAGGAAATATAATATTGAGAAGGAACACAAGAAAAGGGAGGAAGAAGGAAAATACCATTGATAACGCTATTAAGGAAAATAGCAGGCATGAAAGTGAGAAAGAGAATAAGAAGGCAGAGGCGACGATAGAGACAAAGAGTGACAGATGCAAATCAATTGACATTGGGGAAGGAAAAAGACCGGCACATCCAATGAGACTGACAGTAAGACCAGGAAAAGGAAAAACGAAAAGGAATAGGATGGAAAGGGAAAGATAAGGGCAATGAGATTACCAAATATTTACCTAGCTTAGTATCTTTCGAGGCGCCTCAAGAAAAAAAACAAAATTAAAATCGATATGAAAATCGCAACCTAAACCAATATAATGAAAGACACGAGCTGACACGTCCCAACCCAAACGCCTGAAAAAGGAAGAATTCTTCTGCATACTATAACGGTAAAAGAATGTAGCAAAATTCTGATAGGAACTTCTCGACGACTGAAGAAGACAAGAAGGAAGACATCTTCAGGCCTAGAAACAAATGTCATCTGTACGCAAACCTATAAGGTGGAAAAACAGGTGAAGAAACAAGACACAAACAAGGAGGAAGAAATCTTTTAACGTATGGAAGTTCAAAAAGCACGTGAGAAAATTGCCAATGGAGTTCGGAAACCGGCATCACTAAGAACTCCACCGACGCCTTAAGAGAAGAAGGAACCTGTAAAAATTAAGAATATCAAAGTCCTGCAATTTTCATATGGAAGCAATGCACCTGCAAAAGACAAAAAGCAGCAGAAGTACTACCGTGTGAGTTGTTTAGCATAATGAAAAAAAAAGTTATTGTGTTATAAACAAATTAAAGAAAAGTCATTTTTTGCGATTAGCAATATTTAGCTCATGAAAATTAATAGATTTTGTATAAAATGTAAAAGAAAGAAATGTTTTATTACAATCAGTTAAGAATGTATGTATGCCCCTGTTAATTGTTTAAATAACTTTTATAAACAAATTTACAGCTTTTCGACTTTTCAAAGAATAGGCTGAATATTTGTTTACGGAATCAACTAGGGATGTCTTTTTGATGACTTTTTGCTCTGATACTAAAGAATGGTTTGAGATTGTAAGTCTTCTTTCAAATCTATAGTTTTTGGTTCAAAATAACCGATTTATAAATGAAAATATCCGACATAATGGAAAAGAAAAAATAATTTACAAATGATTTTTTAAAATACTACCAGTGCTACTGACTCAAATTCGGGTAGCAAAAATGTATTAATACGCATTTATGTGAAGTAAAATTTTGTAATGATAACCAAAAAAATTCATTTTTGTGGGCCTGATGGAGGGGAAAATAAAAATAAAAAAGGAGTTTTTCTCGAAAACAGCTTGACCGATTTTAAAGATTAAAATATATGTTGTAGACACTAATAAGGCTATTACAAAAAAATAAATAAAAAAGAATGTTGAAAAAAGTTTGAGGTAAAAATTTTTTTTTATTTTTCAAAAAAAAATTTAAAGTAATGCTCTACAGTAACCACATCTATATTTTACGTAAATATTTCCTAGAATATCCTTTATGACGTATATTTTTAATAAATTTTTGAAGGGGTGGAATAATGCGAAAAAAAATAAAAATCGGGTATGCAACACCTCGCACCTTTTCGGTGCGACTTTCCGGACCTTTTCAAAATTGGGCCAAAAATCGATAAAACCCCTTACTTAGACTTTTAAAAGTAATACTCAGTCGATTCTAGTTTAAATGGAAGCACTTGGATTTTCTTATGGTGTAGTGCATGTATCTTCTTTTAAATCCCAAAAACCACGAAATCGTCATTTTTCAGTTAGATTTTAATATGCACATATATATGCCGCTAAATCTCCAAGTGCTTTCATTCAGATTGGAATCCACTAGATATTAATTCCAAGGGTCTAGAAGTGTCGTTTTACCCTTTCTGGATCAATTTCTTAAAATTTAATCAACTTGAATTTGAAAAAAAAATTTATAAAGGTTGAGAAATACGACCTCTGAAACTTCTTAAACCCCAAAATCATATCGGAAATATCTCTACAAGTGGTTGTTCAATGTAGAATTTCATAAGCTTTTTAAAGAATTCAAAATCAATGTATAGCGTCATTTGGACCCAGTTATCGCATTTCAAAATCATCAGTAATTATCAGTGCCGCTCGCGTTAGCCACGTAGAAATTATTGACAAAAGTGTAATTTCCTTCTTAAATATTTTTGTGAGGGAATATAAAATACATTTTTTTATACAATACATGAACTTTTTAATGTAATTGTTTACATGAAATTTTTCGATTCGCCTTTGAATCGCAAAAAATATATTTTAATTTTGAATGCTATTTTGTGCAGAAACACGGTTTACAAGATCTTTAACATTCTCTATTTGAAAACTAAAATGAATTTTGCGTTGCAGTCCTACTGGAGTCTCATCGGTTTCTTCTGGGCTCAATCGGGTAACCGTGCCGCTTGCCATGTTTATTTTAGAACGCCTCATACTAGAACTAAAATTTTTATAAATTCCGCTAAGAACATTAGAACTTATCAATACAGCAACGGCATCACCATCGGATGTTGATAGTACAATTTGTTGTTGGGTTCGCATAGCCCCATACGCTTTTCCTATTCTTAATTTGATAGAATTATCAGCAGGAAAAGTGTATCTTCGCAGTTGGAATATCCGTCTCGAATTTGCATAGGAAATAAGCCGAATAGATTCAAGTTGATCCATTTCACATCCACGTCCGTCAGAAGAAGGAAGTTTTATAGATGGAGCTGTGGACCTTACAACAGGATCACTCCTTGAAAGAAGAGGCCTTGCAGAAGGAGACCTAGTCCTGGAACGACGAGGAGGCTCGGCTGGAGGAACAGAACTTTTAGGTGAATTATGTCTCTTAGAAGAAGACGCAGATCTGGGACGAGAAACTCCAAGAATAGGTGCACCATTAGGCAAACAGTCAAACTGTAAACTCAGATCTGCAACAAGAAAGAGACAAATGGATTTAAGATTGTCGAAATTTTTTTAAAGAATTTAAAATGATTTATTATGAGAGAACTATTCAGGGCCAGGATAGACCATCCTGACCGCAAATGTGGCTATGTCAAGACTATCTGTTATGGCGCTGAAAAGATCTGAAACGTTTTTGTATGGTGAAACGCTTATCTGAACAAGCTAATCTAGCGCTAGTCAAATAGTCCTAAAAAATGGATACCATATTCAACAGAAATTTTCTCATTTTTTCAATGAAATTACCCGGAATGTGAATGAAATATAGCGTGCTTTGAATTCTTTCAATTATTCATAAGCATTTTGGATTTCTTTACAGTTTTTAAATCTGATCACATAAAAACTGCTAGCGGTTGGCCCTACTCGAATTTTTAATGTTTACTTTTTTATTCGAATTCTGAATTAATTTTAATTTCTTTCCCACTATAATTTTCTGTTTTCTACTTTTCCTAAAAAAAAGAATGTTTACACATTTGAAAATTGACGATAAGACTTTTGTAAAGGTATTTTTGTACTTTGTACTTGAATTTGAGTAGTATTTAATAAACATGAGTTGTGCTAAATAAAAGGCAATAAATTTTAATGTATTTTAATTTCAATCACTAAATAAATCCGGTTTGATGATTCTAACGTCATATTAAACATTGCTTGTAAATAAGTTCTTGTCAATTAAATATATAGCGACTATACAAAGGGACAAGTCTTGGAACAAAGTATACTTTCAGGAAAAAATATTGTTGCTCATAATATTATTTTTAATAATTTAATTAGAACTGTTTATTGAACAAATTTAATTCTTTGTGTAACGATTTCAAATTCCTCAGTAACAAACTTTTTAAATTATACTAGTTTAATGTATTCTAATTTTAAACTCTGAATGAATTATAAAACAAAACCAAATACGAACCATATGCTTACATTTGATATTTTTTGAAATGCCTAAAAAGCTGTGAAAATTCAGCAGAATGAACTAAAAGTATTCTAAATTCTTGAATAAACCAGAAATTTAGGAAAAAGATAATAAATGAATGAAATATTTTCTTAATTTACCTCGTTAAGTTAATTCCCTAGGTTTTTAGCTAAAATCATAATTTTTCTAATTACCATGACATGTACGTATATTTTTGAAAATCTTAAATTTACATTCAATATTTCAGTCTGAAGAATTTATTTGTTGTTAACAAGCTATAGCTGTCAGAACAATAAAAAAAGATTTTATGGCGTAGAATTAAGCGAATTTTAAAAGTACACAAGACCTCTAATATAGTGGCAGTTTCGGGGGTCGCTTCGCACTGGACTTGCTTCTGTATTAGAATTCTCGAAACATGAACAGTCAGGGCCGACAAGCCGCCTGAATCGTTTCCATAATATTGTGCAATACACTCTACTGCGTACTCGTGCACTCGCGGCTATTTCGAGGCGAGAATTGCAACACTCTCTCATCCTGACCGCCGAGAAACTCTGCGAGTTAGCATTTCTGAGAATTCTTGAATTGGATGAGCCTTTATTGTAGACCTTGTGTACTTGACTGAATCCTAACCGTAAGACGAAATTTTAAAACAAACTATCACAAAAGCAACAAGAAACGACGAGAATCACGTTTCAATATATAAGAGTTTGACTAAGATTGCCATAGTAGGTTGATGCTTTCGTTCGCGAAGTACGAACCACACCAGGTGGATTGCGCTGTAAGCCCAGTTTGTGCTTCTGCGCACCACCACTCGTATTGTTGCTCGTTTTTCGTGGATTTCTCCCTAGGAATTCGCGCTTTCTTACATGCTGCAGAATCTTCCGAACGCGCTTTTCTGCGTCCGTCGGCTGCTAGAGAATAATTAAATGCGTTGGCCAATGGACTGCACTGTTACCACAATGCTGGATACTAGTATTCACGGGAGTTTTGAAGGAGGGAAATGTCATCTGGACTTCACCCACTATGTGCAGTAATAAAATATCGCGCCTTCGACTACCCGTCAACAAGTAAGTACAGACAGTACATACTTCGCCGTCCTTCAGAAGAACGACTTCAGGTTTCCAGGCCTATTTTACATACGTCTTACTTTGGAAAAGTCCTTCTACGTTGCTTTTTTGTAATGTCATAGTATATAAAAACGACAATAGAAACTACATCTTAAGGCTTTTTATCAGAATTAGGTTCCTGGGGCTTAAGTTTCTGCCCGAACGCTTTAATATTTTTGTCTGATCTTTAGCGTACGTCATCTAAATGGTATTTTTTTGTCAAACTCCGTGTTAGCTGTTTTTAGCTTTCGATGTGTATAATTTAAGTTTCTGTAACTGGCCTTGATCTCGTGAAAATCAAAGGGACATCCGTACTAAATAAACTAAAGTAGCATTGTGCTCGCAGCAGGCATTTTCCTCGTTTGCTTTAGCAAGTGTTCAGGACCACGTAAGCAGTTGGAGATTCACCACTTTTTAACAGCTGTTAGCAGCGCTACATGACGCATGGCTTCTTTGAAATTTCTTCCACAGTCTCATAAAAGATCAGATTACTAGTACAATTTGAGATACAAATTTAAAAAATCAATTATAAAGATCAGACAATTTAGATTTGTCAACATGTATTATATTGTGCAAGGCAGCCGAAGTAGCTAATGTGCTAATGCAAAAAAAGATTGTCGTGATTTTAACAAAAATTAATTTTTAAAAACCGGTTTTAAGGTATAATTATTTTAATAAACCTGTGAGTCCACGTATTTAGTAAATTTTAAAAATGGTTAAGTAGCTGTTTTGTTACAAGACAATTTAACCGTCACATATGGATGTAAAACTCCGACAGAAAAAGTACGCAAATTCGCTCAAATTGTGAAGAAGACATTAGCTAATGCTTTTTAACATGAGAAATTATTTTCGGAAAGCTTAAACAGATTTCAAAAATTACAAATATATTATTGTACTATTATATTCACCAATAAAACTAAGGATGATTGCCAAAGTGTACACAAAAGTATAACAGAGCCTCATTTTCACAAAGCAGAGGAAACACTGATTAACGTATTGAAGAAACATTGGGTTAACAGAGTACATAATGATTGTTTTTGTGCTTCATTAGTTTTTATGTTATATTCTATATTCTTTATCTCACAAATTATAGCCTTCAAACTTATACTTCCGAGATATTGACATTTCAATGTAGTCAGTTTTAAGCGTAAACATTTATTAGCTAAACAGGCGGGGATCCATAGTATCGACCAGGTGAATAGGAGGAGGGGGGATGGGAGCATGTTTCATCGCTGTGTGGATCCGCGCCTCTTACTAAATTCGCTAAATTTGACGTTTGGCAATTTTATTTTTTATGGCAAACGCTAAAGTAACCTAAAATTGTTGAATAATTAAAAACCCTCGAGCTTTAATAATTTTTTTCAATAATGATTTTTTGGAAGGAAAGCTGTCAAAACCAAAAGGCGTACATTCTTAAATAAATTGTGATCTTTAAGATCTAATAGTTTTTTTATTAAAAATACTTATTTGCGCTGTAAAACGCTAACAGAAGAATAATCTTAGGAGAAAAAATACCAACGACATTAGCTGCGCGGTGAATCTCGAATATAAAAAAAAACTATAAACAGAAGACAAGATTGATCCAGGATCGAATTAAAACAATAGGAAAAAAATGGCATGCACGAAAAAATAGAGGCAAAATAATAATCAAAGAATACGAGATAGATGAACTGGATCTCATAAAGACGTGCAACATTTCCAGCGCGATAGAAGGAAAAGTGGCAAAATTCTTGGCCTTGTATGAAGGACCATATCAAAGAATAAAATTGCCAGAAACACGTTTATTCTCGAACACGTAGACACAAATCAAGAAAAAGTCCAGTTTCAGGCTCTAGACTTCAAAAAGTTTTGGAGCAAATAAGATATTAAAAAGGAACACAAGAAAAAGAAGAAGGCGAAAAATAGCATCGATGACGCTATTAAGGAAAACTGCAAGCTATGAAGAGAGAAAGAGAATAAGGAGACAGTGACGACGAAAAATGCAAAAAGTGATAGATGAAAATCAATCGACGCTGGGGAGGTAAAAAGACCGACACATATAATGAGACTAAGAGAGAGAGAGAGAGAGAGAAAAAACAGGAGAAAGAGAAACTAAAAGGAGTAGGAGTAAAGAGAAGAGATAAGGACAGTGAGCAATAACCAAATATTGCCCTAGGTTGGTATCTTTCGAGACGCTTTGTGAACAGAACACAAAATCGAAATCGACATGAAAATCGCTACTCGAACCAATATACTAGAAGACATGGTCCGACACGTCACTACCCAAACGCCTGAAGAAGAAAGAAGGCTGCTTCGTTTTATAAAAGTTGAAGGATATAGCAAAATTCTGATAAAAACTTCTCGATGACTGACAAAGACAAGAAGAAAGACATCCTTAGGCATAGGGACAAATGTCCCTATGCTAATGAAGTCCAGAAACCGGTATCACTAACAACTTCACCGAAGCCTCAGAAGAAGAAGGAAGTTGTGAAAATTAAAAATATCAACGTCCTGCAATTCTCATATGGAGGTAATGTACCTGTAAAATACAAAACCTTTTGCAATAATTAGTAAAAGAAAAGACTTAGCTTGAGCATAGAGCAAGCTGAGGAAAATCGTGAAGCGTTGATCCTTTAGGCATAAGAAAGGAAGTAAAGGAAAACAAGCTGAAGTAGGAAAAGAGACTACTACAGGGAAGGCAAAGCCGTGAAAAAAAGGTCTATGCTCAGATCATAAAGGAAAAGGGCCCAGCGCGAAAATTCCACCGTGTAGCGAAATTTCAGGCATCAGCAAAAGGGAGAAAATTAAAGTTGTGATTACGATTGGAATTCTGATTTTATACAAAAATAAAAGCAAAATTAAAATAGGGAGGGGGGAAAATGTGACACATAAAAAGCGATGCTTTACTTCGGCGAGCGGGTCTCATTTCACTCTATTTCTACTGCACAGGCAAAAAGGCTTGAGGGTTTAACCTCGACACCAAGTACGAGTGCAGTAAGAGAAAAAGGCCAGTCTCTCGATCTCAAAGATTAAGCTAGGGATTACACTTTTTGTGACGCCACCAAGATATTTTTAGGTACGTTACGGTAGGATAAATGTAGCAATATATTTCTGAACTAAAAATAAACCGTGTTTATTATCTTGTACAAAAAAATATAAGGGATCTGTATATCACCTCTGGAGATAACCCTGCATGTTAATTCAGTATTAAAATATTAGAACTACGTGAGCTTTTAACCCAAAAACATAAATCTTTAACAAAACTGTTCGATTTTAACCAGAAAAGATAATTTCGTAACAAAATTGTGTATTTTTCAAAAAAGCGAGAAAAACATTAATAAAAAAATTTAAATCTTTTAAGAAATACATCCATTTTTAGCGAATAGTGACATTTTAAACCAATAGAGATAAATTTTGAACCAAAAATTGAAGTTAAATTTTCAGTCAAAAAAATTAATTTTGAAAAAAAGAAAAACAAATTCTAAACAAAACAGTTAAATCTTCAATAACCAAAAAATGTGTTTTTTAACAATATTGTTCAATGTTGTTCAAAGTTCTGAGAAAATTGTTAAACTCTTATTTCAAAAGGAATAATTTTTAACCAAACGCTTAAATTTTAAACCTAAAAATACGTATTTTCAGCAAAAAATTTAATCTTATACCAAAATAGATAAATTTCAAATCCAAAATGTCGAATTTTCGGGTTGACAAAATATACATTTTGTTTAAAAGTTTGTACAAGTAAAAATTATTGTTGGCAATATCTTCTATAAAAATTCTTCCTATCAAGCTATTTATCGTGATCAATTATTACCTTTACATAATTTAACTACGAAATCAGTATAAATAATTATAATTAATTCATATTCCCAATGCGCAGCAAATTTCACTATTATTTATTAATTACTTTCATAAAAACTTAGACATCAAAAATTTTAATTTATAATGGAAAATTGCATTTATACAAAGTATATTTACTAATTCTTCATGTTTTTTGAAAAATGGCAATAAACCGAACAAAGTAGGTAAAAAGAAGTATAAATTATTATGGTGCTTGGCCATTTTCCAAGTTAAATAAGGAATCAGGAAACGGAGGAGGGCTCAAAAGGCAACTTTTCAGCCCCTTTTAAAATTCGCCCAAAAATTAATAAAACCCCTTTCTTATAATCTTAGAAGTAATATTCAGTCAGTTGCAGCTTATATGAAAAAACTTAGATTTTCTTGTGGTGTAGTACATTTGCGTGTGTAATTGTACCTCCACTTTAAAAATTTTAGAATAATTTTTAGTGTTCTGATATCCTTTTTGATAGTTCTAATGTTCTCGATAATTTCAAAAAATAGTTCCAAGGAATTTTAATACAAAAACATTTTCTGGAGAAAATATCCATATAACATAAAAGTTAAAACAGTTTTGATATTCATTAACTTTAACAACATTTTTGTCAAAAGTTGAAAAATTTCATCTGTTCTAATCA
>JAUELO010457003.1:0-12732 GCA_032357855.1 Amphibolips quercusostensackenii | reverse complement strand
TTATTCTCTAATTTTTAGCGTTGGTTTCATTCAACTATCTTTATTTTTTTCTGAGATATTTGAAAAAAACTGTTTTTGGGGGTGAACTTTAGGGGTGCTTTTCACCCCTTTGAAACGTTTATCCGCAGAAAAAAAAATTACGTGTCTCATATTTTTTTGTGCTCTACAACACAGCAAAGTTTCATTCAAATCGGAGGCGGACACTTCGATAACCTTCCTTGTGAGTGATAAATTTAGGTTTAAGCTTCCACAATGGTTAGGATTTCAAAATATACTTTTTTTAATGATAGAATTAGTAATTCTGTTGTGGCCTTTTTTTTTATGTTAATTATTTTAAATCCAAAAATTAAATTTCAATACGTTTTGACTTAGTTTTAAGGTGATGCTAGATACCACAAAGGCAACTTGAAAAGTGTAAAAACAACTTTGCTAAAAATAGTTATCCATCCAATGCTTTCAGAACAAAAATCATTAAGCATTATAAATGCATAATGCTAAATAAACACAAAATACCTGATTACAGAAACTATAATTAAAACCTACTTAAAACGATACATGCTAACAATATTATTTCTGCAGAAACCGGGAAAAGCTTCTATAAATTCTTTAATTTTATGGTTATACTTTGCGCTAATCATGTAACTTATTGCGAAATTCAGCTTAGTTTTTAAGAATCTCCTTTTCCCTCTGCCTTATGCACTATAGAAACATTTATTTCTTTTTTTCTTCTTGCAGTGTTAAGTTTACAGTTTGACTGTTTACCTAACGGCGCTCCTATTCCTGGTGTTTCGCACAGCGTTTATTCATCCTCTCCTAACAAAAATAATTCTCCTGTAAGGCTTAGATCAAGGTCCCCTCCTCTAAAGCCTCCTTCTCCTAAGAGGTGCATCGTTCCACCTACCATGCTCCCTTCTCCTGATGAACTTGGATATGGACTTGAAGATCTTAAATTTTTACGGCTTGTATCCATTCTAAATCCGCGCAGGATATTCGAATTTCGAAGATACACTTTTTCTGACGATACACCAATGAAATTAAGAACAGGAAACCATAGATTTCAGCCTATGACAACGGGAAAACAAATTGTTATTTCAACATCTGATGGTGACCTATTTGCAATATTGGAGACAACTAATTCTCTTGCGGGAATCTATATCTGGTTTAAAAACGAATACAGACGGGCAAAAATAAACATAGACAGCGGTGCGGTTGCTATATTGACTTCAATAGAAGTCAATGAAACTCCAGTTGGTCTCTACCGACCAATCACTCGATTTTTTAAGATAATTAAGATGAAACACGTATAAAACGCACCTCTTAAAAGTGTTAATTTAATTTTTTTCAAATTACAAAATAAAATATAATATTGTTCGTAATTCAAAATAGGACCAAAATCTTACATATAACTTGTAGTTAGGCATAATAATAAAATGTCGATTTATTATGATTCTCAAGGATTTATCTACGCTTATTTAAGCACCCATATCCTTTATGATAAAACGAACCTTTCTCTAATAATCTTAAACGTAATTATAATCAATTTCAAACAACGAAATTACAATTTTTATCGTAGCAGAAAACGGATGTTAGAAGGTCTGTCCAGTTAATGATTTTGATACGCAGGAACAAATCCGAATTAAAAATCAAATGGGTTATTTTAATATTCTGAATTTGTATCACTTTAAGCATAGAAACAAGTTAAATCATCTTTTCATTGTGCCTTTATTAATACATGTAAGATTTGAAATTATATAAACCATTTTCATAAATTCATCGCGAAAAAAGGTTTGCAACCTAACATGCAGCAAATTAAATCTTCACTCTAAGTAACCTGCAGAAAATTGTTAACACTTTATGATAAAGGAATGTAGAAAATTTTTTATATCTTAATATAATCTAATTTAATATAATTTTATAATTAATTTATGAAATCAAATTAGAAAAAAATTACAAAATCATCATGATTTAAAGCCTTCGCAAAGGTAGCAGTGAATAAACAAAAATCTATTTCGCAAGAATCTTGAGTTGCCTATTCTAATATCAATGTTTACTTAATGATAAAATGATCAAACTAATTACAATTCTATGTTTCTCAGATTTCCCTGTTATAATACATAGTGAATAATAATGTTGAAATTTTTAATTTATGCGGCTAAATGTGCGATAATTTATTATGTTCTCCGTAGAAAGAAAACATTTTTTTTAGGTGTAATATTCACATTTGCTTAAATGAAATATATTTTATCTTCGTTATAGAGTGCATGGAACAGTTATATATTACAATCTAAAAATTAAATGATCGTAAAAATGGCGTTGAAAATAAATTTTTTTTCATGAGGCACTTAAAAATGCATAAACTTCAACATAAAAATTATAGAAATTGATCATTTTAGACTCAACGAAAAAATAATTATTTTTTTTAAATACCCACGTCTGGGCAAAATGCTAAAAATGCAAAGTGTCAAACCATTAAACTCAGCAACAACGTTAAGAATGAAAAATCTATCTTTAAATGGAGATAAAGATTATAAAACAATAATTTGCTTTTTTCTTATTCAATAAGAATGTTTAAAATGAAGCATGCCTCTCTTTCAATTAAAAAAAATTAATCAATCAAAAACTTCTTTCCTTTTTTTTGAAAAAATGAGAAAATTATAGAAGTTTCGCTCATCTAATTCGATAGAAATATCAGCCAAAATATAGAAAATGAGAAACTAAGAAAATTTTGGTATTTAACTTGTTTCTTAATAAGGGGAGATTATCTTTGTGATCTATTTTGATTACGACATGAATTATCAAATTAATATATTTTTTTCTAATTACTGCAAGGATAAGATCTCATATCTAAATAAAATTACTCATGTGTATACTATACAGATAACTGAAAGCCATTTAAAATTAAAAATATATGGATGCCGATGCAACGTGAGGTTTATTTTCTTCCATGAAAATGAAATGATTTATGAAATACTAACATGTCGCAATTACAAGCTCATGGAATATGAGATTTATGAGATAAAAAGCATAGTTAATATATATAATGTCATAAAATCCAGCATAATCTTTAGTTACACTATTAACCAAATTCTTTATAAATACAAAAATCAGTCTCTCCTCGGATAGAAAAAATGACGGTCCTTACTACTCTGGTTTTATCATTGGCGGTTATCCTCAATTCTATTGGTAAATATAATTATATATCTATATTTTTACACAAATGTCTAAGGTTTTTAGAGAGAACAATTTGTATACTACAATTCATATTCGTGGAAATACATTGTAATTCTTAAAAATTTTTTTTAATCTTTCAATTTTTCAAAATCCCTTTATATTTTTCAAAGGCTTTTTAATCTTATGATATCCTTAAAAATGCAGCACCATTCAGGATATTTAATAAATAGAGACTGAGTTTGTGCATAAAAAGGACCAGTCTTGTTCCTGATGTCTGTTAATTTTCAAGATTGACATGTACATTATTTTTATTTTGTTATTTATATAGATTGCAGTGGTTTTAGTTCAATTTTTATCAGAATATTAGTAGACAAGAACCTATAAAAAATATCAAGGGATCTTTAAATTTTATAATTTGAAAAATTATAGCCGATTCTAATTTCCTCGAGTAATCAGAATAGAAACATGTATCATCAGTTCAGCTGGTACTACATTTTTGCGTTTAAATCCGACATTAAGAAGAAACTCCCTTTTTGCCATTTTTCTTCTTGCAGAGTTGGGTTTGCTGTTCGATTGCTTACCTAATGGTGCCCCTATTTATGGTGTCCCACGCTGCACACCTTCCAATTTTTCTGGGATACATCATTCTCCGACCAGGCTCAGGTCTATTTCTCCTCCTACAAGGTATACTCCTCCTGCCAGGTATCCTGCTCCTGCCAGGCATCCTTCTTCCGCGATTTATCATCCCGGATTTACTCCTTCTGAGATTGATTTTTCTACCTTTTCTGCTGCCGAGTATTATACTGACGGACCTCCTTCTGTCGAGTTTCGTCTTACCAGACCTTATACTAGAGATAGATCTCCTTCGCCAAGGCCTCTTCCTGTTTCCAGGTGCATAGTTCCACCGACCAGGCTTCCTTCTGGTGACATGCGTGGATATGGACTTGAAGAACTTCAGTTTATTCGGCTTATTTCCATCAGGAATCCGCATCGGGTATTTAAACTTCAAAGATACACTTTCTCTAGCAATACAAAAATTAAATTGAGAACCGGGCATAATACCTTTAGGCCTATGACAACCCAGGAACAAATTGTTCTATCAACATTTGATGGTGACATCTATGCAATACTAGAGAGTACTAATGTTCTTGCTGGAATGTATATGTATCATAATAAACGGGTTAAACTAAACATGGAAAGCGGCAAGGATAACGTATTGACCCCAGATGAAAAATATGACACCCCAGTAGGTGCCAGACGGCCAATCACGCGAAATTTTTCGATACAACTGTTGAGGCATGTATGAACTGTGATCCTTTGCACTATTTATCTAATACAAACAAATATTATTTTTGATTCAAGGTCATAAAAATGTTGCGAGTAACTCGTAATTTAGAATATTATTAAAAAGTCAATGTGTTATAATAAAATATGTTTGTTGTCTTCCCACCCTCATGTTTTTTTTTTTATTTGGTGCAAAAACCAATTTTGCAATTAATTGGACATTTAAAAAAAGTTTAATCAGTGTCCAAGGGGCTTGAACGTCAGAAGCGTTAGTAAGTGGTTTCTCATTCGACTAGTAGGGTGTGCAAAGTGCACATATGTACTTCTGACTTCAGGATTATGAATCAAAGTAATAAATTATGAATTATACCAACTATGAATCAAAACTTAAATTCGTATCTGTCGGTCTACTCTTGAGAAATATACGTGTCTTATTGTCTTTTTTCAAAAATTGAAAAAGGCACGCGTCTTATTAAAAAATGGTCAAGAGAAAATTTGTAGATCTAATTTAGTCAAACAATATTGTTGACCTCATAAGTGACAAATTCCTTGCCTCTAAATATTGTGCAAAATGCTTAAATTTTAAATTTTTTTGTAAGCGAAACAAAGCCTCAAAAATGTCTTCAAGTATCAAACAACTTTTTGCTTTTAAATATTTTGCAACGTCATAGTATTTAAATAATGTCTGCATATTCAGTTAACCATTTCTATAGCAAATATAATACGTAGAAAGAGGATTCGTAAAGTTGATAAGACGATTGGTACAAATATCGAACACATGAATCTTTAGTTAAGTAAAACGTCTTCTGAGGTTTTATCTTTTATTTCAATATTTGTCTGTTATCAAATTAGTTGTTGGCTATGACATACATTGATGACAATGTGTACAGTTTAAATTAAATTCAAAAATTAAATAGAGAAAAACATTTGACAAATTTTTTGATGAAACAGAGATAAACTTTGTGTTGCATTCAATTGTTTAAGGGGGTATTCTGGTACAGAAATTTAAAAAAAAAACGATTTTTGTTTTTTTTTTATACTTTTAAAGTTTAACTATTAAAGAATATGTCTACAAGAGGATTTTTTTAAATTTGTACTATTTTTGAAAAATTTGAAAGGTCAAAAGAAGTGGTACAAAAATTGTTTTTTTCTCTGGGCATTCGCCATTTTGTGAGAAAATTTTTTTCAATTTTTTCGTAGTTCCAGACATTGCGACATTATTCTAGATGTATATTCTTTTTTTTTTTGATTCGGATTGCTAGGAGGGTTGAAATCGTGGTTATGGTCACGTGCCAATTTTTTTAGACTCCCCACTTTATCAGCTGCTAATTTTTTTTATTTTTAACTTCTCTGATTTTTAAATTTTATTCTGTATTCTTGTAATGTTAATATATAACTCATGAAAAAATGTATGGTGAAAATATTGATTGCCTTTTTTTACGGCACTTCAAAAATTACCTGAAATTCATGCCTCTACACCAGAATACCCCCTTAAATCACTTACAACATTTTTAACATTATTTTGTTAGACAAATACCTATGACGTCCTGCAAAATTTTCAATACTTTTTATTTTTCAAGATGTTGAATGTTTTTATGAAAACCTTGATTTTTTTAGTAAATGAGTTTTTCACCTAGTAAAAATTATCAGTACAAATAACACATGTAGTAAAATATAAGCTTCCCAAGTAATTCTAAGACGTGACTAAATTTCTAAATGCTATGTAAAAAAAAAAATTTTCAATATTCATAGTCAAGAGAAAAAGTAAAATTTTGGCGATTTTGTTATTATTGAAAAAAGAGGGAATCCTACAAGATTCTTTTCCTTGTTTCCTTTTTGAAAAATTTTTTAAGTTTCTGTAATCTTGAAATTTAACAGGTATACAAATTTGATTACTTTATTCTATATTCAATACATTGCCGGTAATTACCATTCTGTTGGAAAAATATTGTAGCTTTTTTTTTACTTGCCGGCAATTTACTACCGATAACCTGGATGACTTTTCAATTTTTCAGATTTCTTAAGTGATTTCTCCAGTAAACTGAAAAAAAGTTATCTCCACTATTATCGTCTTCAAGAATAAATTTACAAGGTGACAGTTGTTACGAATAAAAAGATTCATTAAAAGGGTAAAGTGATTTTTTGATTATTTTTTAAAATATTTCTGCCGTGATCAAGAGGATCACTGTCACCAGCAATTCAAGTGAGCAGCCTGAACACAATTAATGGTAGGCGGTTTAAGGGACTTATCCAAAATGCAGTTAACGGTGTGTTCAAAATCACGGCAGAATTATGACCTAAGCTCAAGATAAGAGTTGACTTTTATATATCTGCAACCGATCCTAGTGATGTTTTAAAGCTTTTTGATCCTTGAGGTATTTTTATTAGGTGATTTGATTCAACCGTGCAAGTGAAATCCAAAAAGCAAAGCTTGTGAAAGTGTGTGTGGTAGTGTGAGGTATATATTACGTCATACTCTGTTATCAACTCGAAAACGTGTGTGTCACATACGCAAACCCGCCCGCTACAATGACCAACGACATGCAAATACTTCATAGAATAAAAGCAACGGTAGACAGGAAAAGGGAGAGGCTAGAGTCTTTAGAAACTACAAGCGAACTAGCAAGGAAGGATACAGAGCAGTTAAATTCAAACTGCTTAAAATTACAACAGAATCGCGAAACCCTGAAAAAGGTGGACACATTGGCTAAGTAAATGAACAGAATACAATCATTATCGAAAGGCAAAAATATCCTTATCTTTAACCTTCAAAATATTTAGGATGGTTGCGAAAATCTGTACCTAACTATGATAGATATCTTTGGAAACGTTAATCTAAATCTTTTCTACACGGCAATAGATGTAGTTTTTTGACTGTGGGAGATTCCAGGCAATAAATTAGATCCAAGATCATGGTTATAGAATGACCAACGATCTGACAACAGAGAAACTGAACTGAAAAGAGAACTCCTTACTCTTTGTGGACACCTGATTGCTTAAGAAATAGGCCTGAATATTAGAGGAAATCGCATTCAGCTAGATTAAAAATTACATACTCTGGAGGAAGCTAAGGTTCAGTTTGCTGTGGATAATCAAAAACCACAATTCATCAGTGCAGTAAAACAATCAAATATTCTAAATTTTGATAAAAAGAAAAGATGTTGCCTTTCCAAAGGCAAACTAAACAGTGATACCTTCTTTTGAGAAAAGGCAGTTTTAAAAGATTTGCTCACTCCTCAACAATGAGAGAGAACTACTCGAAACTCATCACTGGGGAAAAATAGGAACCATGCCAGAATCTAACCCAAAAAAATTCAAGAGTCTTTTTCTTAGATATGCATGTCTATAAAAGCTTCAACGACCTTGCCGTGAAATTAGTCGACTAAGATATAGTTTGCCTATGAAAAACGTGACATGCATATCACATTCTAGTGATTTGCCTGTATATTCAAAATTCCTGTAACAAACATTCTCAAATTCTTAGTCGCAGGATGGCAGCTAGGGACTTTTTAGTGTTCATTTTGGCGTTATCAGATGCCACGACTTTGTAAAAACTAGCTGCTTACCTTAAAAAGACGCTGTTGATAAGAGGAGGATTTAATTGATAAATTTTATAACGAAAGACTCCATAACTTCTTGCATGACCATGTTTAAATCTGAGCAAGATCGGACTAATAATAAGGTGCGAATAACTAGACACAAGGCAATGATTTAAGTATATCGGTTAGAAACTAACATTGATTTATAAAATTTTTTAATGAGAACATCATTTAATTTTATTTTAAAATTATTATTATGTTAAAAAAATTAAAAAGCGTTTTCTCTTTTCGAGAAAAGCCTTTTTTTGGGACCAGCCTAACGTAGCAGTACTTGACAGATTTTTTTTGATGCAGATATTTTGGATCGATTTTGAGCTGCTTCGATTATGTAATTTATTTTAAAATATAAACACATTTTTTTGAATCCGTCCCCTGCCGTGCCTCACGTACTTTAAAAAAATTTACTTCTCTGTTTCTTGGTGCATAAATGAGTTGACAGTTTGATTTTTTGCTAATAGCGACTTTATTTTTAACGTTTCGCGTACTGAAACTTCTTATTCTCCTAACAGACATCATGCTTTTGCTGAAAATTCTAGGTCCAGGTCCAGGTCTTCTCCTGCCAGGTATCCTCCTGCCGAGACGCATCCTACCGTGTTACCTTCTGTCAGAACTCATTGTCCTCCTCCTGCTTGGTTTATGGTTTAACCTACCCGGTTTCTTTTTTTTAAATGACATAAAAATGGACTTGAAGGACTTAAATTTGTTTACTTTACACCAAACTCTTAGTTACAGCCCAGTGTCAGGTTTGTCTTCAAATTGTTTTGGACTGAAGTCGGAGGAATCCAAACGTAAACATTTAGGGCCGCCTGAACCGTGTCTATAATATTTCGCAATGCACTCCACTAGGTACGCGCGCACGTGCGGCTCTTCCGAGACAAGAAACGTAACGACTCTCGCCCTGTGCACCGAAAAAACTTGGTATAGTAGCCGTTCTTGAAAGACCGAAACCAGGAGGACTGAAGCCGAGTTTTTGGTGTACTTCCAAAAAGAATCTATGCCGCATATTCGATCTCCGAAGGCAAAATCCAGGAGTCAAAAATGGAAATATATCAATTTAAAGAAAAATGCATTTTATCCTGTTTCATCCAAAGTTCGGATATCTCATAAAAAATAGTTGCATGTTAGAAAGTCAGTTTGAATAAATTATTATTTGAATCCTCTAATAATGCCAATACAATAAGGGTTATATGTTTTTGTTTGCTACTCTTATTTATTTAGATTTGGAACGTTTTTAATTTAAAATCTTTCAATATATTATTTGAGTTTTAGATCATTTAAAATCGGAACTACTAATTATTTATTTGCTGGAAAACTTATAACACTTAATATTTGAAAGTTAAAATTATAATAAATTTTAAAGATGCTTATATTTTTAATGTTAGGAAAAAAACCTATCTGATCGACTTTATATTTCTTATTTTTTCTATTCTTAATATGCCTTCATCTGAGCTGAAATATTTTTTTTATTGTTTCGTTTATAGAGTGACAATGTATTTCCAAAACAAAACAAAAATAGCAGTTATAACAATGTCTGTCAATTTAAAAATATTTTGGCAGGTGATTCCTTGTGTTATGTGAATTCGACGACGTGTTACTCAATATTAAATGTGTATAAACTAGCATTAAAAATGTAAACAATTTAGAAATTTATTATCATACAAAATTTTAAGCATTAGATTTCAAAGTTTAAAAAAAATCATGAATAATCTATATCTTCAATTAAAAATCGTTTAAATTTAAACAAAAAAACATCTGAAACTGCTTCCGATCCCAAGCGCTAAAAATTAAAAAGTCTAAGAGTAAATTGTAAGAATGCAAAATTTTAGAAATTGTTATACAAAATTTGCAATTCAAACAGATTTACATATAACAATGTTAGATTTAGAATTAAGAACCTCGATGATAAGAGAATGTATAATTAATTATTTTTTAGTGTAAGATTTTGAAACAAAAACATTCGTTTGAGTACATAAAAATTAAACTGTTTAAGATTTGCGTTAGGAAAACAATTGTAAGATCATCATGACAAAGCCTTGGTAAAGATAACGTTGATTTAACAAAAATATTTTTTTTCCGAATATTGGCTTTACTGTTATCGTATAAATATTTAACTTATAATGAAATCACTAAGATTTTCGACAAATCGCGATCTCAGAATTAGAATTTATATATGTATCTGAAAAGCTAATAATTAATTGTGATCCTAAGTAAAATTCATTCTTTTACAGACATAGTGTTCTATCTCTACTATAGTTAGCTGAGTGATTAATCAAGGAAATAATATAATTATAAATATTGTAAATAATTGAAAATGGTATTACAATTTTTTATAATAAATAAACTATACTCAGAAAAATGTTAGTTCACTTCAAACAAAGCATCTTTCTATTATAGTCTTCGTATTCATTGTAATAACAGTTTTAGTACAACTTTGTTCTTGCATTTTTATATTTTTTAAATTAAAATTATCATTTATTAATATTTTTCACAATCATGGTCTAAATTTTACTTGAATTTGATGAGTGGCTCACTTTTCTCTCACTGTGTTATATAGTTTCACTAGGAATCAGCAAAATTTATCTCATTTAGGTCTAGAGATCGCATTTAAAAACCTTTTATATGATTGATTTTCGCAAAAAAGTATTGAATTTCTGATACTCATTCAAAGAAGCTTTAAGGGGAGAAAATTGGCAATTACCAAATTACAATTATAAAATTCTTTAAATTAAGTTGAGGCCTCTTCCCTTTTATGTAAATGGAATGATTTATAATATACTATCATTTTACAAGGACAAGATTGACAAATATCAAATTGGAGATGAAAAGCATAGTTAATTCATGCTGCCATAAAACATTAAAAGACCTATTAGTTATACTTTTACTCAAATTTTTTATAAATACAGAATTCAGTGTTTCCTGAATAAAAAAAATGACGGTCCTTTCTTATTTTGTTCTATTGTTGGCAGTTATTCTCAAATCGATTGGTAAATATAATAATGTGTCTCTTTTTTCAGAGAAATTTATGATTTATGATTTTTAGCAATTTTCAAAGTTTAAATGAAACTTATTTTAATTTTGTTATTTATGTTTTTATAGCAATTTTGGTACCATTTTTGACAGAAATAAGTTCAAATTTATGCATATTTTTTTATGAACAATGTTTTTGTGGGCGTTTGAGAATCTACAACAATACACTGCTATAACTTACAAATATTTAATCAAAGTGAATTATTCAGGCAGTTTTCATTTGTTTGAACAAATTAAAAAATCAAAAACCTAGGAGTGATATTAACAGACAAAAGAGGCTACAAAAGAATATAAAAGGATCTTAAGATTATATAATACTAAAGAGTATAGCCTTTTCGAAATACCTAGAGTATTATGGATAGGAACATGTATCCTGAATTAAGTTTTTACTATATTTTGGCTTCTAAATCGCACATTAAACAGAAGTTTCTTTTTTCCTATGCGTCCACTTGCAGAGTTAGGTTTGCTGTTAGATTGCTTACCCAATGGCTCCCCTATTCCGGGTGTCCCACGCTGTGCACCTTTACATTTCACTCAGATACATCATTCTCCGACTAGGGCCAGGTTTAGGTCTCCTTTTGCCAGGCTTCCTCCTGTTAGGTATCCTCCTCGCGCGATTTATCATGCCTGGTTTCCTCTTGGCGATTTTTATCATGCCCAGCTTCATCCTATTGCGTTTTATCTTGGCGGATTCCCTGATGCCGAGTTTTGTTTTGCAACCTCTTCTGCTGCCGAGTTTCATACTGCCGGACTTACTCCTATCGAGTCTCATCCTGTCAAACTTGAATTTCCAGACAGGTCTTCACCTTCAAGGCTTGGTCCTCTTACCAGGTGCACACTGTCACCTATTAGGCTTTCTTCTGGTGACATGCATGAATATGGACTTGAAGAACTTAAATTAATTCAGCTCATTTCTAGAACAAATCCTTATCGGATATTTGAACTTCGAAGATACAATTTTTCTGGGAATAGAAAAATTATATTGTATGCTGGACGCAATACCCATGAGCCAGTAACAACCCAAGAAAAAAATTCTTTATCAACGTCTGACGGTAACGTGTACGCAATGCTAGAGAGCACTAATGTTCTTGCTAAAATGCATATGCATCATAATAAACGGATCTAAATAGACATGAAAAGTGAAAAGATTAACGTACTGACCCCATATGAAAAATATGACATTCCAGTAGGTTTCAAACGCACAATCTCACAAAATTTTCTAGCACACCTGTTAAAGCACAAATGAACTATGATTAATTAAACTATTAATCCAGTACAAAAAAATATTGTTTTGGATCCAAAGTCATAAAAAAGTTACAAGTAACATGTAATTTAAAATAATCATAAATATTCAATGTACGAGGTGTGTTCAAAAAGTGAGGTGACTTTTCTATTTTCGCGGGCTAAGTACATTCAAGTTTTGAATTTTTTGTTTTGTTGTGTTGGTACACTCGTCACAATTATATGTTCACAGTTTTAACTATATAGCTCGTGCTGTTTTTCTGGCAGAGGCGTAAAAGGTTAGAACGGTTTGGTGTGCTCAGCGATTTTCTTCTTTCGAAAAAAATGGAGCAAAGAGTTTGCATTAAATCTTGTGTGAAAAATGGAAAAAAGTGCTCTAAAACTCTTGAAATGTTGACAATTGCATACA
>JAUELO010456994.1:0-12732 GCA_032357855.1 Amphibolips quercusostensackenii | reverse complement strand
GGGGGGCAAATTTTACACAAATCTAATACCTTCTCTGATGAGAATGTAAAAAGAAGTAGAAAACGACGGGAATCTTAACCGAACTCAAATTGTTTGAATAATTTATATTTTATCATGAAGAAAAATGTATGGAACGATTACATAATGATATTTTTTGCTTTATGCTTTTAACTAGAAGCAAATAAATTATAAAATAAAAAATTAATTTAAAATTAAAGTACGTTTTGACTTTTTTGTTGTAACAAGTAAATTAAATATCACTCAAGAAATCAAGTTTTCAGGATGAGATCGCTTCAAAAGTCGGCTCAATTGCAATAATAGTAATAAATTCAATTGTTTACAATATTTATTTGTTGTAGGGTTTAAACCAGGCCGGAATTCAACCGGCTTAGCCAGAATTTTCTATCTAGGGCAGGTTACTGTGTGGACCTCTAAACGTGTCACGTAACAAAGATATCTTTGCACGTAATGTGACTTAAATTATTCAATAAATGTAATTTAGTTTTCTTTAGTTTGAGAACGAATTCTGTTAACAGGCGATGGACAATTCCGCCCTGGGTACCTGCGAACGGTTCCCCCACTACACGGCTTCCACTCACGCAGTCGAACTGCTGTGGGCCTGTGGCTGATCCTAGTCAGCAGTAATCTTTTGTACCCAATGAGCGATAAAATGCATAATACATATAACAATTTTTAAATTTATCACTTGCTAATTTACAAATAAAAATTCAAAATCTGGGAATTATAATTCTAACAATATGTCATTTGACTTCAAAAGTTGAAAGTCATAGAATAATGTTCAAGTGTGTATGAAATTTTATGGAAAATTTTTAAGTATATTCTACTCAAATCGACTGAAGTAGCTTTTATTTATTGGTAAAATATTATACTTAACTTGGAAAATTCCGGAAGCTAAAATTTAGCCAAATTGGAAAACTTTTTAACAAACATCAAAAATTTTGTTTATTTCTCGAACAATCGCATTTCTCAAAATTTTCCTTGAATTGAAATAAAAATACGAAGTTCAAAATAACTTGTAGAAAGCAATTCTTGACCGACTTTGGATTTCTTTTTTTGAAAAAATTAGGCATTTAGTTTCGGAGAGATACATGTGGCGCAATTAAATTTTTTTTATTTATAGTAATGTAAATAGTAACAAATAGATTTTTCTTTTTTTTAAATATTTTACTCAAATCTATTGTAGTAGCTTGAATTTATTGGTACAATATTTTACGTTCATAAGATTTTAAATATTTCAAAATATTTCAAGGGATTTCTAGATATTGCAAACAATTCCAAAAGATTTCGTAGGTTTTATGGGGGTTTTGGAGATTTTAAAAGATTTCAAAGGATTTTTGGAGATTTAAAGAAATTTTCAAATATTTGAAGGAATATCTAGAGACTTCAAAAAATTTTAAAAGAAGAGAAAAAAAATCAAATTTCTGGCAAAAATGGAATAGTTAAATTTTTAGTAAAAAAATATCATTTTCTGTTGAACCAGAAATGGAATGTATTTAACACAATAGTCAAATTTTTAACCAAAGAGATAAATCGTTCACCAAAGAAATTAATAAATTAATTTCAACCAAATAGTTGAATTTTCAACTTAAAAGGTTATTTTTTAACAAAAAATGAGTTTTTAACAAAATAGTTATTTTTTAAATTTAAAAGATAAATTATTCATCAAAGAATAGAATTTTCAACGTAATAGTTGAATTTTTAACTAAAAAAATGAATTTTTAGCTATAAATGGAATAGTTAAATTTTTAACCAAAGGAATAAATCGTTCACCAAAGAAATTAATAAATTAATTGCCAACTAAATAGTTGAATTTTCAACTAAAGTGATTAATTAAAAAAAAACCGTGTTTTTAGCAAAATAGTTAACTTTCTAACCTGAACGATGAATTATTTATTAAAAAATTCAATATTCAACAAAAAAAGTGAATTTTCAGCTAAACAAAATCAATTTTGAACCAGAAATCAAACCTTTTAGTTGAAAGTTGAACTACTCAGCTAAAAATGTACTTCTTAAATTGGAGATTGATCTCTTTTGTTAAAAATTAAAATATTTTGTTAAAAATTTATTTCATATTTGATTTAAAATTTGTATTTCTTAGTTTAAAAGCAGAGAGGTAAAATTAAACTATTTGGTTAAAAATTTCAGTTCTTGTTTGAAAATTCAACTCTTTCGTTAAAAGTTGAACTCTTTTCTTGAAAATTCATTTTTTTAACATATATCATTTTAGTTAAAAATTTATCTCTTTGTTTGAAAAATGAAATATTTTGTTAAAAATTAGTTTTTTTAGCTAAAAATTAATTTTCTTCGCTTGAAATGTAACTATTCCATTTTTGGTTAAAAATGGACCTTTTATGGTTGAAAGTTTATGTATTTTGTTTAAAATTCGTCTTTTTTTATAAAAAAAATTGTTTTGGTTGAAAATTCATCCTTTTTGGTTCAAAATGCTACTGTTTGGTTGAAATTTAATCTGCTTTGGTTGATGATTCACCTTTTCAGTTCAAAATTCAACTAGTTGGTTGGAAAGTTAAGCTAATTTGTAAAGAATTAATTTTTTTTATAATTCATTATTTTAGTTAAAACTTGGATTATTTGGTCGTAAATTAATTATTCTGATGAAAATTAATATTTTCGGGTTAAAAATTCAGTTGTTTTGTAGAAAACTTGTCTTTTTGTTTGGGGTATTCAATATTTTGGTAGAAAATTCATATTTTTTGTCAAACATTAAACTACTTTGGTACAAAATTAAACTTTTTGGTTAAAAATTAAACTGTGTATTTCAAAATTTAACTATTCTATTGATTTTCTTTTTTTTTCAATTGCATGTTTGAAAAATCGTATTTTTTTGTTGAATTCAACTAAGAAATTGAAAATTCAATTACCTACAATTCATTGAACAAGGTCGAACACATAATTTAAATCACAAATTACCAAACCTTTCATTATACATGTTTTTAACTCTGGATTATTTTTTTTTAAATTATGCAATAACTTAAAATTATATAAATATCGTCAAAAATGATGAATAAAGTGTAAATTATATCAATTTTATTAAATTGAGAATGTGTAAGCTTGAAAAAATTTTTAATTTGGCGCGCTTTTTGCTCCTAGCCTCGCCTTCCATTTCCGCTCGCCTTTCACCAACTGACTTTCAACATTGTACGAATTCCGAAAAATCCAAAAGCAGATTAAAAGTGTCAGCCCTGTAAGCCATTGGCGGTGATAATTAATAATAATTAATTTCTTATATAATTATTTTAAAGGAAAGTTCCAGACGGTCTCTAGAGAAAGGAGAAAAGTAGAATATGTAAAAAGTTCCGGAATGAAGCGAAACCAAACGATTTGTGCCGATTGAGCTCGAATCAAAGTGTAAACAATCTTGTCTGAGCCTGTCCTTGAAAATCCTTTCAAAACAAATAATAAGCTCAAAGCTCGTCAATGCTTGAAAGTGTGGGAAGTAAAATTTGCTAAAATTTATCTCGTCTGGACAACATGTTTGGGGTACGTATTTTCCCACAGATTACTTTCTAGCTCTATTTGCAATTATAATTCACCGACTTATTTGCTGTTTGCGTAATCTGTACTTTTGCGAGGTTCAATTCAATTATGTGAGTTTTAAAAATAGGGGATTCAGTGACTTACACTTCTTATTTTAAGTGCTGTTTATTTTTTATAGATTTTTTTAATGATCGTAGAATCTATAGTTCCCGACCTAAATTTAGAGAAATAATGAGGTAAATTACAATGATGAGTGTTTTCTTGCGTTCAACACGAACTAAAAATCCACTTATTGATACTGATTTTTTTTTTTCTACTAGTTGATATTATGCATTAACGAGTTATTCGAGGTTTTTTAAAATAATTTATTCAGGGTTCTTACAAGTCAGGGCATTCCATAATGCATGCCAGGAAATTTTCTTCGGAATTTTCGATAAACCGGAAGTTTAAGTTAATATTATTATTTCGTTGAAAATTCGACAATTTTGTAAAAAAGTCATTCTTTTGCTGACAAATGAAATTTCCCGAATGACAAAACTCCTAAGTTATTATAAAATTCCCGAATAATGAAATTCTCGAATAATAAAATTCCCTAAAGAAAATTGCTGAATTGTAAAATATTCGAACTAGAAAATCCCCGAATTCAAACAATTAAAATTTTTTTTCATAAATTCAGGGCAACTGAAAAATCCTCATAAATAAAATCCCCTGACACTGTAAAATTCCTGAATTGGAAAATTCCCGAAATTACAAAATTGCTGACATTTTATAATATTTCCGAACTAGAAAATTTCTAAGTTATAAACGTCCCGAATTTAACCATTTGAAAAAATTGTTGTTGTTAAGTATTATTTATTTATTAAAAATAAAATGATCGAATACATATTTTTATCAGAGAACTTTTTTTTAATGTTCACTGTTTCAAAAATATTATTGTTTGAATTTAAAATAACTGTTAAAAAATATATTTCTGAACGTAAAATTTTGTTAAAGAATATGCACAGTATTTTTAGAAAATTACAAAAATGCTCTGAAAAGTCGAACTGGTAAAAAAAAAGTTAAAAATTTACTCTAGAGATAATTCAGTGCTGAATTGAATCGTACAAGGTTTGTTTGAAAAATTTTATCATGTTCAGAGAAAATTTCGAGAGAAATTGTTTTTTTTTTCGTTTGACGCACACTTGTTTCTAAGTTTATTTTTTATACAATTATTGTTATTGTAAGTTCAAACAATGATTTTTAAAAACTTTCAACATTAAAAAATTTTTCTTTGGTAAGAATATTTGATTTTGGAAAATAAGGAAGTAATATCTTTAATTTAATTTCTAATTGTTTGAATTCGGATATTTTGAAATTTTGCAATTTTCTGTTGGAAATTTTCCTATTCGGTAATATGTATCATAAACTGTTCGAGAATATTATTATTGGGAAATTTAATTTTTTTGGATTTATCACTCCCGAAATTCACGACATATGTGTTTATTAAAAATACAATAATCCAATACTTGTATCAAAAAGATTGTTTTTTTTGGTTGGAAATTAAATTTCTTCACTGAAAACGTAATATTCCATTTTTGGGTTGAAAGTTTATATTTGAAATTAAATATTCATCTTTTATGATTGTGAGTTCATGTATTTTGTTGAGAATTCGTTTTTTTTTCTTCAAATTAAATGTTTTTTGGTTAGTTTGTTATATATATACATAGTTTTTGGTTATAAATAAAATATTGGATTGAAAACTAAAGAATTTGGTTAAAAATTCATTTTTTTTTGGGTAAAAAATTTTTATATATGAAAATTTAACTACATGTTCGTTTTTTGGTTCAAAATTTATCCTTTATTAGCTGAAAATTCAACTATTTGGTATAAAATTCCTCTACTTGGATAAAAAATTATATTCTTCGTTGAAAATTCATTTCTTTGTTTGGAAATCAAACTATTTTGTTGAAAAATCGTTTTTTGGTTTTATTTAACTGTTTTTTTATTAAAAATTAAAATATTCTCAGTAGAAATATCGACTATTACATTTCTCGTAAAGAATTCTTTTTTTTTAGCAAAGATTCATCACTTTGGTTGAAAATTGATCTTTGTTAAAAATTCGTTTTTTTTAATTTGTGTTTTTTTTTAAATAAATATTTAACTATTCTACTTTTAGTGGAAACTTGATTTGTTCTAGTTAAAAATTCATGCATTTTGTTGATTTTGTTTTTTGAAAATTCAACTATTTTGTTGGAAATTCTTTTTTGGTATAAGAAAGCAAATAAGTTTAAAGCAAATTAGTTTTTTTTTCAGTTAAAAATTAACTTTTTACCAATAAAATCAAAATATTAAATTTTTTCTCTGAAATTTAATTTATCTTTTGTAGTTAAAGTGGTTTATTTTGTTCAAAATTAAAATCTTTTGATTCTATTCAATTGTTTCTGATTGAAAATGAAAATATTCTTGGTGAAGATATCAACTATTATACACTTTATCTTGAGAATTAATTTTTTTTAACAAAAATTCGTCACTTTCGTTGTAAACGAATAGTGGAAAAATAATATTTTCTGTAGAAATTTATTCTTATTTGAAAATTTGTATCTTTTTTAGTTGAAAACTCATGTATGTTTCTTTTTAAATTCGTCTTTTTTGAAAGACCAAGAATCTTATTAGTTAAAACGTAGTATTTTTTGTTAATGATTAGTTTCTTTGGTTAAAAATTAAACTATTTTATTCCGAATTTATCTTTTTTTTTTTGTTAAAAATTTAGTTTTCTAACTGAAAATTTAATTATTTTAGTCTTTGTGGTTCAAAATTCATGTATTTTATTAAAAATTTGTCTATTTTATTAGAAAATTCCATTTTTTGTTTGAAGGTATATCATTTTAGATAAAAATTCATTTCTTGAACTAAAAATTAAACTATTTCATTCGTTTTATTCATCTTTTCAATTGAAAATTGAACTATATCGTTGAAAATTTTTTTTATTTGTCTAAACCTTTTTTTTCTGAAAACTTAATTTTTTTGAAAAGATCTGATTAGTTTAAATATAATTTTTCAGGTTAAATTCAATTATTTGGTTGAACGTTATTTTTTTTGTTTGAGAGTTCATTATTTTAGTTGAAAATTAATTTTTTTCTAACTAAAATTTTAACTTCCATTTTTCGTAAAAAATGTTTTTTTTTATAGAAATTTAATTTTCTTGGTTGAAAATTCATCTGCTTGGTTGAAAATTTACCTATGTCGATGAAAATTTGTCTATTTTGGTAGAAAATTAATTTTGTTGATTGATAATTCAACATTTGGTTGAAAATTCTGTTTTATTTGGTTCAAAATTCGTTTTTTTGTTGAAACTCAACTTTTTAACTGAAAAATTTAATTATTGCGTTTTTTGTGGAAAAATCTATTTCCTGATAAAGATTTAATCTTCTTGGTTTAAAATTCGTTTGTTTGGTTGAAAAATGATTTTTCTTATTAGCAACTTATTTATCTAACTGAAAGTTAAACTATTATATTTTTGGTTGAAAATTGGTCTTTTTGGTAGAAAATTAATGTTCTGGGTTAAAGATTAATTTCTATGGTACAAAATTTAACAATTTTTTTAAAATTAGTTTTTTAAAATTAAAATATGTTTGGTGGAAATATCCAAATTACAATTTTTGTTAAAAATTAATTTCTTTATCAATAATTTATCACTTTGGTTGAAAATGTAAATATTTTGTTAAAAGTTCCTTCTCTCCAAGTTGAAAATTAATTGTTTTAATTGAGAATTTTCGGTTAAAAATATATGTTTTTGAGATAAAAACACAGCTATTTGCTGCAAATTATTTTTATCTTGAGAAGAAAAATTTAGAACAGTCAGGGAAAATAAAAAATTAGTCAGGGAAAAGTCAGAAAAAGACAAAGAATTTTGGAATTTCAAAGTTACTGTAGTAAATGCATTTCGTATGTTCTGCATAATTCACATTCTAGCGGTTCCACGACCTGGCGAATAATTTCCAGATTTGCGTTTAGTACGAATGCATTCCTGATCCGGATCAGAATTTAATTTAAAGCTTGATAACTTCGTGTGTCCGGTAATCCTTGATATTACAATAAATTTTTTTACAAGGAATTTTTAAAGATTTTCAGATAACAAATTCATCCAATTACTTGAAATATGACAAATTATATATCACATGATATTATGCAATTCTAGATAAGTTCGATTTCAACATTTTTTTTAAGTAGTAAGATCAGTTTTAAACTTTTTTGATTATGTAAATGTCTAGTTTACAATGCTTATTTCTTAAATTTTTTAATTAACAAATTTTCCATTTTAGTTATTTATTTATAAGCGTACGTTTTAAATTTAAAGAATTTTAAAATGAAAATTTGACCGTATTTTTTCGAAAAATGGTCTTGTTTTTATTTATAATTAGTCCAAAATATGCTCGATTTATGTTCCTGGGAACGAGCAACCCGCCACCGGAAGTGTCCATGATGATCAGAAAACAGGCGGAAAAACAGAAGAGCACCTGTTTTCTGTTTATCATAGGTACTCTCTCGGTCGCGGGTTGCTCGTTCCCACGCGCATAAATCCAGCATATTTTCGAATAATTAATATTAAATAACGGCAGGACTATTTTCCGAAAAGGGCCGGTTATAGATCTTGTATTTTGCTATTAAGACTATGTGGTTGAAATATTACATCAAAATATTTATCTATGTAGAAGAAAAGTTAACATTTGTAATACATGGGCCAAAAATCAAGCCCGAGGAAGCACCTTGACTTTGAAAATGGAACTGTTTAAATTAGAAACTTGCAGTAGTTGAAGAAATTGAAACGTTCGATTAAAACTTTATAAACTATTTTAAATTTCAAAATAATTTCAAATTATTAGATTCGTATTTACACGCTTTTAAAAAAATTCAAATCCTACTTAAATATTGTTTAAGGCAAAAATATTCCATTTGTAACTCATTTAATAAATTTTGGTTTGAAAAGATTTGGAAAATATTTATTTTTAAGTGAAAATTTTGAATTTCTTGCATAAATAACAACTGAACAATTATTCATTTAAAGCTTTAAATTTTTTTTAAAGAAATTGACGAAATTTGGTCATTTAACTTTTTTCTGAATTGGAAGATAAACTTTTTTGTTATTTACATTTTTAATAAGTGAAAGTCAGGTAAATCTGGTATTTTGAACATTTTTCTTGAGTTTGAAACTAGGAAATTTCAGTCTTTCATTTTTGATGAATTATCAGAGGGACTTCTTATATTTGTAAGGTTTTAAGTGTTCAAGGAAAAAACTTATTTTTTTCTAAAGTAGGAAAAAAGAAAATCTTTATTTTTATTATGTTAATTAAGTTGAAAGAGAGAAAATTTCGGTGTTCAATTTTTTCTGCTTTGGAAGAGGGAAATTTTTCCTATTTTTATGATTCCTTATATAGTTTATAGAGGGGACATTTGCATTTTTATCTTTTTTATCAGGAATTTTTTCCTCAATCTGTTTTCTGAATTCGAAGAGTTGGAAGCAAGAGAATTTTGGTTCGAAGTTTTTAAAAACTGAAATCTAATTTAATTTACTTTAATTAAAATTGATTGTTTCATTCTTATACCTTCCATATCTGTCTTAAGCGCAAATAATGTTATATTTAAAAATTTTAAATGATCAAATATTCGTTTAAAACTGACTTTTTTTACTTTCGCAAAAGTTTTATACTTTTTTGAGATAAAGGAAATCGGAGAAGCTTAAGGAAAAACTTATGTAGCCGTTAAGAAAGTTTGAAGTCCAGGTTTCAGACTCACGATACTATCGACACTTTTCTACACTTTTTTAACAATGCAACTATTTTGCTTCGGTTTTGAAAAAATGTCACTAGTGCTACTGTTTTCTGAAAAACTGCTCGCTAATGCAACTTTTTTTCACTTGACTTTCGAACATATTTGCAAACTTCATCGCTGATTGGATAAAATACCATGTTCGCCCGTCAAAAATCGAAATTTCAAAAGATTTTAAAACCTTTTACGATATTTCTACAAAAATTCACAAAATTTGAACTCATTCCAAGGGGTTTAGAGGGATTTTAATTGATATTAGGGATTCCAAAAACTTGCACAAGGTTTCATTATATTGAAGATGTTCAATTTGATTTCAAAGTTTTCAAAAATCTTGAAGAAATTTTAAGAGATATTAAAAATTCTCAGGTAATTTGAGGGCTTTCAAAAAAAATTGGAAGTTATTTCAAATGTTTTCGTAAAATTACAGAAGACTTAAAATATTTCGTAAAATTACAGAAGACTTAAAATATTTCAAAAATTTCAAGAAATTGGTAATGCTTGAGGGATTCATAAGATTTCTTAAAAGAATTAAAAGAAATTATAAGCTTAAAAAAATTGCAAGGGATTTCAAAAGATTTTTCAAGGATTAAAAATATTTTTGACTATTTCAAAAGGTTACAAAATAATTTTTTAATAATTTCAGTGATGTAATAGGATTAAAAAGGATTTGGAATATTTAAGGAAATTTAAAACGATTCCTAGAAATTTTTTATTTAGTTCCATAGTTTGAAGGAATTTCAATGACTTTAAAATATTTAAGGGAATTTAAAAAGATTCAAGGAATTTTTAAGAGATTTAAACAGTTGCAAGAGATTTCCAAGGGTTTTAATAATTTTAAGGGATTTTAATATTTTAATGTATTTCAAAGAATTTATTCACAAGAAGTAAGGGATTTAGTAGGGTTTCAAAGATTTGAAAAGATGTTCAAATATTTTTTGCAATTCATTTGGAATTCACTTTGATTTCGTATTAATTTATTATGAATTCTTCAAAATTATTTATAATTCTTCTAAATTTACGCAATTCTACTCAATTCAATGAGAACTCATATTAATTCTTTCGTATTCAACTTTGTTTTGTCACTTCTTCGGTTAGATATTAGTAGGGTTTCAAAGATTGAAAGAAATTAAATTTTTTTTTATTCACCTTGAATTCTTTAAAATTCTTTGGAATTTATTTAATTTACTTGAATTCTTCTAAATTCATTTGATTCTATTTAATTTAATGGTTTCGACATTTTTTTCATTTTATTGATCATAAATTCTTTAACCTCGCCTTGAAGTCTTAGGCATTTCATCAAATTATTTGGAATTCCCTGGAATTTTTTTAAGCTTATTTTGAATTTACTGAATTAAATAGAGTTTTTTCATATTTTCAAATTGTTTTCATTTTATTTATACTTGTTTAAAATTCAACTCGAATTTTGATAAATTTTGTCTAATTCTTCTCGTTTACCCTAAGTTCTTCTAAATTCATTCCATACGGAAATCAATGGAATTTTTTTGAATTAGGAAAATTTTTCCAGATTATTTAAATTCTTTTGAATTTAACTCAACCTGAATTTGTTACCCTTTGAGCATGAAAAAAGTATTATATTTTACCCCATAGGACTGTAAGACCTGCTATTCTATTTTTTCGAAAATTAGTTTTTTTTTTGTTTGAAGATTATATTTTTTTGGTTGAAAATAATTTTTGAAGGTTGAAAATGATATTTTCTTCGTTTAAAATTATTTTTTTTAAACTGAAAATGTAACTGTTTTAATTGAGTATTACATCCTTTTACTTAAAAATTCATCTCTTTTGTTGAACATTAATTTTTTCAACTGAAAATTTAACCATCTGATTTTTGGTTGACAATTTATCTTTTTCAGTTGAAAATTCGTATATTTTGTTAAAAATTCCTGTTTTTTAGTAGAAAATTAATCTTTTTGGTTGAAAATTTAACCATTTCAATTTAATATTAATCATTTTTGTTGAATATTCATCTTTTTGTTTGAGAATGAAACCATTTGGATAAAAGTTAAGTCTTTTGCTAAACATTTATCTTTTTGGTTTAATATTCATCTTGCCCAGTTCTTAGATTCATGATTTAAGTTAAAAATTCATCACTTTGGTTGAGGATTTGTTTTTTGCGTTTGTTAAAAATTAAAGTTTTCAACTATTCCATTTTAGGTTGGAAACTTAATTTCTTTTAGTTAAAAATTCAACTATTTGTTTTAAAATTTATATTTTTTATTTTTAAATTTGACTATTTGCTTGAAAATTTATGTGGTTGAAAATTTGTGTAGCTGGAACTTTGTCTGTTTTTGTAAAAAATTATTATTTTTTGTTGAAAATTGATCCCTAATAGTAGTTGAAAATTCATCTATTTGTTACTTTCTTAATAAATACTGTGTTTTGGCAAAAAATTGGTATTTTCTGGTAAAAATTTGAAGCGGTTTGAACTTAATTTAATACAGTACTCATATTAATTTTACCCACGTTTGCACAAAGTTTTATGTACAAGATGATAAAATTAAAATTTTGTTTGAATTATTATTGAAGTTTATGGGGTTCAGAGACAAATTCAAAAAATGATCAATAACGTTTTTAGTATTATTATGTTATTTAATTAATCGATGGCGGTAATGTTTTTAAAAATATCTTGTAATATAATTTATCAAAGCTTTCTAAATTAAACATAATAATGAATCCCTGCAGAAACTGAAAAAAGACATTATTCATTATAAACTCGCGAATATATTACTCGTAAAATTCGTTCATTGTGTCAGTAATTTCAGAAAAGGATAAATTTTGCGATTTACAGGGAGTAAAATTGTTTAAGCAAATAAATTTTTTTTTAGAAAATTGCTAAATATCCTTGAGAAAAAAATATTTCAACATCTGTTAATTGTGCCATTAATTCCAGGAAATGATAACTTTAAAAGCTTTACAGGAGAAAAAAATTGTTCAAGCAAATGAAAATTGCTTAAATAATTACCAAATGTCCTTAGAAATATATTACTTACAACTAGCGTTGTTTTTTTCAATTCCAGAAAATGATAAAGCAAATGATAAATATTTAAATAATTACAAATATGTTAAACAAGAAGTCCGATTAGATCTCATCAACGTTATATCCTTTATCTCGAAAGATAATAACTTTTCACGATTTACAGGGGGAAAAACTAATTTTAAAAAGTAGTAATTAATTGAACAATTTAAAATTATTTTTAAAATACTAATAAAAAACCTCCACTTATCAGCTAAAAATAATTTTTGTAGAAAAAATTCTAAAAAATACCGTTGTTAGCAAGAATTTAATAGAATACTGTTATTTTGAATTTTTTGGGGGGATTTTCCGGGCACAATAAAAAGGGATTAAAGGGTCAAAATTGCAATTTATTAGGTGGAAATTATTCCTTGAATATT
>JAUELO010456974.1:0-12733 GCA_032357855.1 Amphibolips quercusostensackenii | reverse complement strand
TATATTCTGCTGCATTGTTTAATAAATTTGGTGATGATATATTATTTGTATTTATGGTATCATAATATACTTGTTAGACATTTTTATGGCTACAATTGCTCCACCACGCCGCCCTCATTCATGATATATTCCGTGAATTTCCGTAGATCTCCATTTTATAATTGCAGGATAAATTTTCTACGACGAATGATTCGTATTTAAATCTATAATCATATTAATTATTAATGATATAATTATGTTATCGGATTTATTACTACGTTGGTTAAGTCGTGCGCTTGAAACATTAAAAAAATTATGTCTCGCCCTTTACTGTGTTCATAATAGTAATCGTAAATAAAATAATTCTGCGTTACACGTATTCAATAAGTACATTCTTTCAGAATCTAATTTCAGCAAGAATTTAAATGGTCAAAAAGTTTCAGTAATAATGAGTTATTCAAAAATTGGGTAAATCGTGAAAATGAACATAAAAGTTGGCGCGCGCATGCGCACGCGTATGACAGTCTAGTATTACTACAACCATTTAGTCGATTCCTACTACCCCACAGTGTTACACAAAATGGAGGTTACCTCTTTTCATATGAAGGATAATAAAAGGTCTTATCATTCGTAAAAGTGATGAAAGTAGCATAGACACCTAAATGTTTTTTCTGAATATTTTCACATATGTCGTTAAAATATTTCTAAAACATGACTAGAAATTGTGAAATATTTTCATACATTCATCGGACAAAGAACTCATAAAGTAGGTCGATTTCAAGAATTTTTTGGTTTATAATTCTGTGAGCGAAAAATGTCTGCATAATAGAATCATCTGATTAGCATTTTCCTCACATGCCTACTTAAAGAATGTAAATACATAAAAAAATAGAGTACCTTGAAATAGTTGAATGAATGTGTTAAAATGATTGATTACTCCATTTACAATGAGACAAATATTAGGCAAAGATTTTTTGCTTATTAAAAACTCTGAAGAGCTCTTATGAAATTGCATAATTATGGCGTAACAATATATGACACTCTTTAAATTTTAATTATTAAAATTGAACTGATTCTTATATAAATTTTGCTTATTAAAATAATAATCAATAATAATGAAATAATAATAAAAATAATTACATATTTCTGTAGCTAGGATTCAGCTACTGAAAATTAGTAAAAATATGCTAATTCAATTAGCACTTATTGCTACACTAGGGTAGTACCATTTTTTCGAATTTTCATGAAATTTTGAGCTTTTCTTTAACTTTTTATTACGAAACAAATAATAAATGTTAATATTAATTTCAGCAAAAAGGCTCTCAGCAACTATTTTTAAAAAAATTAACATTTATAATCCATATAGAAAATTTGAAGAATATTTCAAATATCTGTTTTATTTAAGAAAAATATATTCACAAAAAAAGAGATTGTTTAAAATATGATTCTCTTCGATTTTTATTTATTATTTATTTATAACTAAAAATAAAAAGCCAATTTGAAATTTTTAGAGAAAATTGCAACTATCTGGATTAGAACAGATGAAAATAGTAATAAACAATGATCATTTGTTTAAAAAATTATTTTTGATAAATTTAATCAATTATAAAGTCACTCTAAGTGAAAAATAGAAAAATCGTTACAAATTTCAGAAAAAACCGCAACTTTCTGCAATCAGGGAAAGAGAATATTATTAACAATAATAATAAATTGTTTATACTATTATTTGTGTTAACCTGAATCGATCGCTTCTTCACTCTAATTAAAAATTGGACAAAAATTTTAAAAATGAACAAAAAAAACGAAATTATCTAGTATTAATAAACAAAAAGATAGCAATAAACAATAATAATTTGTTTAAAAAATTACTTTCGCTAAATTGAATTAAATATTAACTTACTTTAAGTCAGAAGTGGACAAAAGGTTGAAAATTTTAGACAAACCGCAATTTCTAGCACTATTCCAAGAGAATATTATTAACAACAATAACACATTGTTTAAATAATTTTTTTTCTTGTAAAATTTAAATGCTTATTATTCGGCTCTTACTGAAAATTTGAAAATAAGTTGAAAAATTCGGATTTTTGATACATTTTTTCTGCTAAAGTTTTTTTTTCTGTAACAAATTAATAATTTAAATAAAAATTTCACTACTTCACTTTCGATTAAAATTTTATTAATATTTTTTGAATTTATTCCTGTTTTTAGGTTAGAAATTTGTCCTTTTTATTTGAAAATTCAACTGTTTGCTTGAATTTTTTTTTCTAACTTGATGAAAAAATATATTTTGTTTAAAAATTCTGAATTTTGTTTTAAAAATTCACCTCCTAATTTTATTAAAAGATTTTAATGTTTTCGAAATTAATTTATTTCTGTTAAAAATTCATCCTTTTGGTTAATAGTTACACTATTATGTTGAAAATAAATTCTCTCTGTGGTTAAAAATGCATTTGTGAAAAATTTTGTTGTTGTTGTTGTTGAAAATTAAAATTTTAACTGAAAATTTCACTACTTAATTTTTGGTCAAAAATTAATCCTTTTTCGTTGAAATTTTAATTCTTTAAAAGGAAATTTATATATTATATTAAAAAATCATATTCCGTGGTAGAAAATTAAACTTTCTCGTTAAAAATTTCACTAATTTGTTAAAGATTCATCATTTTAGTTGAAAATCATCTCTTTGGCTGAAGATTAAATTATTTTAAAAAATTTTTTTTTAGCAAAAAATTTAAAAATTCTAGTTGAAGATTTATTATTTTATTTGAAAATTTACCTTTTCGGTGGGAAATGCATTTTTTTTATTATTATTTTTTTAACTGAAAATTAAACTATTCTAGTTCAAGATTCATCAATTTAGTTGAAAATCCATATCTGTGGTTGGAATTAAAATTTTTGTTGTTGTTTAAAATCATCTATTTTTTTAATTGAAAATGTAACTATTCTGGTTGAAGATTCATAATTTTAGTTGAAAATTTATTTCTTTGATTGAAAATCCAATTTTTTTCGAATATTATTTTTTTTACGTGAAAATTTAACTATTCTAGCTGAAGATTCATAATTTTTAGTTGAAAATTCATTTCTTTGGTTGAAAATTCCATTTTTTAAAATAATTTTTTAACAGACAATTGAACTATTTTGTTGAAGATCCATCATTTTAGTTTAAAATCATCTCATTGATTGAAAATTAAATTAAAAAAAAAAAATGATTTTTTTTGCAGAAAATTTAACTATACTAGTTGAAGATTCATTATTTTATTCGAAAATTTATTTTTCTGGTAGGAAATTAATTTTTTTGTTGTTGGAAATTATCTTTTTTTACTGAAAATTGAACTGATCTAGTTAAAAATTCATCATTTTAGTTAAAAATTTATGTCTTTGGTGAAAATTTCTTTTCTTACAATTATTCTTAACAAGAAATTTAACTATTCTAGTTGAAAATTCATCATTTTAGTTGAAAACTCATCTCTTAGGTTAAAATTTTTTGGTTGAAAATTAATTTTTTTGACAAAAAATTTAACTATACTTGTTGAAGAATGATCATTTTAGTTGAAAATTCATCTCTCTGGTTGAAATTTTTTGTTTGAAAATTAATTTTTCAACTAAAAATTGAACTATATTTGTTGAAGATTTATAATTATAGTTCCAAATTGATTTCTTTAGTTAGAAATCCAATTTTTTTTTGTTGAAAATTATTTTTTTTCAGATGAAAATTCAACTATTCTAGTTAAAGATTCATCATTATAGTTGAAAATTTATCTCTTTGGTTGGAAATTCCATTTTTTTAAATTAATTTTTAGCAAACAATTTAACTATCCTAGTTGAAAATTCATCATTTTAGTTCAAAATTCATCTCTCTGGTTGAATTTTTTTCAAATTATAATTTTTTCACTGAAAATTAAAATATACTTGTTGAAGATTTATCATTTTAGTTAAAAATTCATCTCTCTGGTGAAAATTTTTGTTTTAAAAATCAATTTTTTTAACTGAAAATTTAAATATACTTCTTGAAGATTTATAATTTCAGTTGAAAATTCATGTTTTTGTTTGGAAATTCAATTTTTTTTTTAACAAAAAATTTAACTATTCTAGTTGAAGATTTATCATTTTATTTAAAAATTTATTTCTTTGGTTGAAAATTAATTTTTTTATGTTGTAAATTATTTTTCTTTTAACTCAAATTTTAACTTTTATAGTTATTACTATTTATTCATCATAGTTATTCATAATTTTAGTTGAAAAAATCATTACTTTGGTTGAAGAATCATTTAAAAAAAAAAATTTTTTTTTTCAACTGAAAATTTAACTATTTTTTTGAAGATTCATTATTTTAGTTGAAAATTTATCTTTTCAGTTAGAAATTTAGGTATTCTAGTTGAAGAGTCATCATTTTAGTTGAAAATTTATCTCTTTGACTGGAAATTCCATTTTTTCTTAAATTATTTTTTCACAAACAATTTGACTATCATTTCTTTAGTTGGAAATCCAATTTTTTTTTTAAATTATTTTTTTTCAACTGAAAATTAAACTATTCTTGTTAAAGATTCATCATTTTAGTTGAAAATTCATCTCTCTCGTTGAAATTTTTTTTTAAATTATAATTTTTACTGAAAATTTAACTATACTCGTTGAAGATTCATCGTTTTAGTTGAAAATTCATCTCTTTAGTTAGAATTTTTATTTTTTTTTCACAATTTTTATTAACAAGAAATTCAAGTATTCTATTTAAAGATTCATCATTTTAGTTGAAAATTCGTCTTTTTGACTGAAAATTTCATTTTTTTTAGATTATTTTTTCACAAATAATTTAACTATCCTAGTTGAAAATTCATCATTTTAGTTAAAAATTTATTTCTTTGGTTAGAAATCCAATTTTTTTTAAAATTATTTTTTTTTCAACTAAAAATTTAACTATTCTTGTTGAAGATTCATTATTTTAGGTAAAAATTCTTCTCTCTGGTTAAAAATTTTTTTTTAATTATAATTTTTTTAACTGAATATTTAACTATACTTATTAAAGATTAAACGTTTTAGTTGAAAATTCATGTCTTTGTTTGGAAATTCCATGTTTTTTTTTCTTGAAGAAAATTTAACTATTCTAGTTGAAGATTTATCATTTTATTTGAAAATTTATCTTTTTGGTTGATAATAAATTTTTTTATGTTAAAAATTATTTTCATTATAACTGAAAATTTAACTATTCTAGTTGAAGATTCATCATTTTAGTTGAAAATTCATCATTTCAGTTCAAAATTTATGTCTCTGAATAAAAAATTTAATTTTTTATTGTTGAAAATCATTATTTTTTTTAGCTGAAAATTTAACTAGTTTAGTTGGAACTTTATCATTTTGGATGAAAATCTATCTCTTTGGTTGTAAATTCCATTTTTTTTTTGAAAATTTCTTTCGACAATAAATTGAAATATCCTAGTTGAAGATTCATCATTTTAGTTAAAAATTCATCTGTCTGGTTGGAAATTGATTTTTTTTTGTTAAAATTTTTATTTATTTTTTTAATGAAAGTTCAACTATTTTAGCTGAAGATTCATAATTTTAGTTGAAAATTTATCTCTTAAATTAGAAATTCAATTTTTGGTCGACCAATTTTTTTAAACAAAAAGTGTAACTATTCTAGTTGTAGATTCATCATTTTAGTTGAAAATTCATGTCTTTGTTTAGAAATTCCATTTTTTTTTTAAATTTTCTTGAAAAAAATGTAACTATTCTAGTTGAAGATTTATCATTTTATTTGAAAGTTTATCTTTTTGGTTACTAATCAATTTTTTTATGTTAAAAATTTTTTTTCTTCTAACTGAAAATTTAACTATTCTAGTTGAAGATTCATCATTTAAGTTGAAAATTTATCATTTTAGTTCAAAATTTATGTCTCTGGCTGGAAAATTAAATTTTTTATTGTTAGAAATTATTATTTTTTTTAACTAAAATTTTGACTAGTTTAGTTGGAAATTTATCATTTTGGATGAAAATCTATCTCTTTGGTTGTGAATTCCTTTTTATTTAAATTTCTTTCAACATGAAATTGAATTATTCTAGTTGAAGATTCATTATTTTAGTTGAAAATGTATCTGTCTGGTAGAAAATTGATTTTTTTTGTTGAAAATTTTTATTTATTTTTCTCATGAAAGTTTAACTATTCTAGCTGAAGATTTATAATTTAAGTTGGAAATTCATCTAATTGATTGAAAATTCCATTTTTTTGCTGACCAATTTTTTAAACAAAAAGTGTAACTATTCTAGTTGAAGATTCAATATTTTAGTTGAAAATTTATCTCTTTGGTTGGAAATCCAATTTTTTTGTCGAAATTTTTTTTTTTTAATTAAAAATTAAACTTTTCTGTTTGAAGATTCATAATTTTTTCTTGAAAATTCATCTCTTTAGTCGTCGATTCATAATTTTGGATGAAAATACAGAGTTTTTTGAATTGAATACTTTATTTTATTTTAAATGAAAGTTAGACTGTTACAATCTATCTTAATATTTTCATCAATGAAATCTGAAAAATAACTGATTCATCAGTTGAAATCCTTATTACTGATTCAATTAGTTAAATTTTTATTTATTCAGATTCAGAGAGCATATATTATTGCATAATAATTTTAATTTATTTTCGTTTTGAATAAGCAGAGGAAATTTTGCACGTTTCAGTGATTTTTGATAGTGATCAACTTTCGTTGTATGCTGTTAGTCTTAAATTAACTCCATGCTGCAATTTTTACGTTTCCTTATTTTTTTTTCAACGCAAACGAAATTTACCTGTTTTTAAATTAATGAACACATCACAGTTAAGTTGAGCGTTATCCTTGAAAATTATCGAGACATAAACTTTCAATTTCAAACGTGACCTACCTCGTTAAAATCACTTTTTCAAATATTTGATATATTTTTTTATTATTTTTTATATCCATAAAATTTCAAATTTTCAAACCTAAAGAGGAGCTTTTTACCACAAAGCATAATTTTCAACCATAAAGATGAATTTTCAATAAAAAAAAATTAATTTTATACTCAAAAAGTCGAATTTTAACAAAATAAAGAACTTTCCTAAACAAATATGGTAATTTTCAAGAAATTTTATAAATCTACAATTTTCAACCAAAAATGAAATAGTCGATTTTCCATTAAAAAAATTAATTTTCGACTTCAAATAACGAATTAAAAAAAAAATTAATTTTCTACTAAACAAGTCAAATTTTAACAAAATATATACATTTTGAACAATATAGTTATATTTCAAATAAGATTAATTTTCTACCAAAGGAATGCATTTTTAACAAAATGCATAACTTTTTCACCAAAAAGTGGAATTTTGAAATTTTTTTACAAATTATCATCCAAAAAGATGAATTCCCAAACAAAAAAATTAATTTTAGAGTAAAAAGTCGAATTTCAAAATAAGATATAAAATTTTTACCAAATAATGGAATTTAACAAATTTTCATGTAAACAATTAATTTTCTACTAAAAAAGTAAAATTTCAACACAATACATAACTTTTTTGAAAGAATAGTGCAATTTTCAACAAATTTCACAAATCTACCAAATAGGTAAATTTTTGAACTAAAACAGATGATTATTCAACCAAAAATGAAATAGTTAAATTTCCATTAAAAAAATGAATTTCAATTTTTAAAAAATTTTTAATTTCAAATAACGAATTAAAAAAAATTAATTTTATCCTTAAAATGACGAAGTTTTAACAAAATATATACATTTTGAACAATATAGTTGTATTTTCAAATAAGAAGGTTAATTTTCTACTAAAAGAAAAAACAAATTTAAACAAAATACATAAATTTTTAACCAAATAGTGAAATTTTTAGTTCTTCTTTATTCAAAATGTGTCCCCTAAGGGTTTACATGACCTCCATTACTTACCATAATTCCACATACATATTTATTAAAGCGAGAGTGCAAGCGAGAGAGAGAGACTCCAATTTGACATTTTTTTTCACATTCATTTTTTCATTATTTCTCATTCGCTTCTCCCTCCTCCAAATCCTTTATCCACTCTTCCCCCAATCCATCCTCTCCTAGAATTTTTACCACATTCCCTTGACAGCTTCCTTTATCTTCTATTCCTCTCCTACATCCTTTCCATACGTGCTCCCATGTTTCCTATTCCCATTTACAGATTCTGCACTTTCTATTCTTTTTCTTTTACCGATACATCTCTTCCCTCACCTCGTTTTCCAATCTAAATTTTGCTATTCTTGTCTATCTTCCCTTTTCCCATCTCTTTTCTAAATACTTTGGTACTCCTTTCTTTTTTATAATCTTATACTATTTATTATATTTAGATTCCTCAATCATACCTTGTCTTTCTATTAATTATCTCTCTCTATACCTTTCTTCCAATTCTTTATAGTTTACTCCAGTCGCGTCTTCTAACACCTTAGCTATTTTTTTCCTTGTTATATCATCTTCCTCATCTCTTTCTCTACCATGTTTTTTTCCTTTCCTAACTTTTCTCTCCACCCCTCCCAGCAAATACATGAAATATTTTTTCCATCCCACCATCTCAATATGCTGGCTTACTCTTTTTCTCTCTCTTTCTATTCACTACCTCCCAAACTTCTTTTTCCGTTATTGCCTCCTCCGCCTCTTCCTTAAATCTTTTGTTTTTCTTCTCTTTCTTTTGATCCCACAACTCAGTATAATCCTTTTTTTCTATATGCTTCTCCACTTCTTTTCTTTTTTTTCTATTTTCTCAATTTCTTCCTGACCTCCTTCTTTTTCCCTTTGCACTCCTCACTCCATCAATTTTTATCACCTCTTTCACTATCTTCTTTTTTGCTTGTGCACTCTGATCCTCTTTTTATTTCTCCTATCACTATTTTCGTCTTCTCGTCTACATTTCCCTTTCCCGTATCGATATTTCTGACCTATTCTTTAAACTTTTGTTTCCTTTGCTTCACCAATCCTCTCTTCCTGCTCTTTTTACCTCTGATTTTTTTTCATCCACATGTTTATTACTTTTTTCTCCCTCTAATGTCACTAATATGGGAAGGTGATCTGAACCTATATTACCTCCTACCTCTAGTTTCTTGACTTTCTCTTTTACCTCATCGTCCACTGTTACATAAGCAATTACCGTTCCCCTTACTTCTCCTAAGCGTGTATATTCCCCTTCCTTACCTTACTTTATATTCTCGTTCAAGATAACCCATCCCAACTCTTTTAAATTCTTTAAAAATTTCTTTTCCTTTTCATTCAGTGTTTTGTTTTTGGATTTTCTTCCTCGCTTTCCTCCCCATTCCCTTCCTCCTCTATCTCCTGTTTTCGCATTGAAATCTCCCCCTAGTATAAGCCTAATCTCTCCTCTATTTTCTTCCATTAGTTCTTTTACCTCCTCTGATTTGTCCTGCATATCACCGTTCACATAAGCCCCCACTAACTTTTACTTCTCTCCTTCCATCTCAACCTTTCCTACTACTAATCCTTTTTTTTTGTTCTTTTATCTCTTTCTTATCCTTCCCTGTTATAAATTCGTTTCTTACTCCTATTACCATTCCTCCCATTGCTGCACCTTTTTTATTCTTCTTCTTTGCATTTTAAACTTGCCACTCGTAACCTCTTGGTAACCTTTCCCTTACTCTTTCCCATCTCTTTTCTCTAGCCATGTCTCCAGCATTACTACTGCATCCCATTGCGCCAAATGGCTCATAAACTCCCTATCCTTTCTCTCCAATCCTGCTGTATTTCAGTAACATATTCTCCATTTTTCCTTTTTTTTTTCTCGTCTCTTTTTGTTTATTACTATTTCTTATTTTCCTATCTTCCGTTCCCTTCTCGCTTAGTTTCCCTGCACCTCATTTCTTACTATATCTTCCCTTTCTTCGTCCCAATCCCAGAAAATTTTGCAATTTTGCCATATTACATAATTTAATAAAAAATTTAAGTAAGTTTAAAAGATATTTTGAAGTTTTGAAACAATTTAAAAATAATCCCTGGGAAAAATTAAAAGGATTTTTTATTTTGAATAAATAATTTTAATAGATTATTCAAGAAGATTTCAAAATATTTCAAAAGATTTCTAAAATGGTTAAAGAAGAATCTAAAAGATTTTAACGCAATTTTTTTAATTTTGCAAAAATTAAAAAAAATCAGGAAAAATTTCAATAATTTTTAAAAATTAAAAGGTTTAGAACGTATGAAAAGATTACAAAAAGAATTATCTTAAGATTCATTTAAACATTTTTTATGATTTATCATTTTAAAAAATGAACTTCAAGAAAAACTTAAAAAAGGGTTTCAATTATTTCAAACGTGTTCCTAAAATTCTGAAAAAGTGTTTAGAAGATTTTAAAACCAAATCTTTCAATTTGCTTCGCTCGCATGTTTAAGCGCACCTATGGCGCGATTGTTAGTTCTTGCGCTTCGCGCCCAATAATATATTTACCTTGGTCTTTGTATCTCCACCACATTTGTGTACAGACCTTTTAAAATTAAAGGTCAAACCATCGGCAACTGCAATTTGGTTTGGCAATTTACATTATCTTCAACGCTATTATATGAAATTTATATTACATTTATTTTTGTACCTTGGCCTGAGATCGCTTATTTAGATATTGAAAAATTAAGTACAAATTTTATTTATCATGGTTACTTTAATACTTGCTTCTTATTTGGCATTATATTTTACTCTCAGCTAACCTGTAAAATTTATCATTTCAATAAATTTATATAATTAAAATTCTCAACTTGCATTGGTATTGAAACATACGTACTTCCACTGTCTTGTTTTCATAATTTTAAAAAAAGTGCGCGTCCTATAAAAAAAAAAGAGTTTTATTATGAAACATTTTTTTCAGCTGGTGCTGCTTTTTCCATAAATTCAATTTGTTTATTTTCAATGTTATTTTTTCTGATTTAAACTAAAAATACGTATCCTAGCGTGAAGTAGTTATGAGAAATAATTTAGGCGGGTAATTTTGTTAAATAAAATGTTATTGTAATTTGTGTCGTTTTTCAAAAAGTTAATTTTTTTTCAATGATATTTTTACGAATAAAACAAAAATTACGCGTTCAATCAAAAAGTTATTGTAACATATTTGTAGATGCTTTTTAGGTAAACAAATTTTGTCTATTCACTTTTTTCATAGCTTGTGTCGTTGGTCCAAAAATTAAATTGTTTTATTTTTTATTTTATTCTCTATGATTAAAACCAAAACTATGCGCTCCATCGAAAAATGATTCATAACAAGTTCATAGCTCTTTTTTTGGTGAACAACTTTTGTTCTATTTTTTTTTTGTAGTTTGTGCCGTTTGTCCAAAAATGTGATTTTTTTATTGTTAATGTTGTTTTTTACCAATAAAACAAGAATTACGCATGCGTATCATATCAAAAAATGATTAATAACAAATTTGTAGATCTTTCCTGGGTGCACAACTTTTGTTGATTAGTCTTCTTTCTTATCTTGCACAGTTTGACCGCAAAATGGAATTTATAATTTTTCATTGGTTTCTGAGCGATCAGAATTTGAATTTTCGATTTTTCATAAAAAATCCAAAATTTGTTTAACTAATCTTGTAGAGTTTTTCAAAACCAACGTTTTTTTTTCTGACTTTTTTTGATATCGTGCGTTGTTTGGTTTAAAATGTTCATTTTCGTGTTTTTTTCTTATTTTGAAAATTCTAAAACTCTGATCATGTTTTTTGTCGAAAAAAGTCATTAAGATAAATTGTTCGAGTTTCCGCGTGCTACGAATAGCCATCCATACAATTTTTAAATTTAAAAATAAATTGTCTCAAAAATTTTTTTCATGCTTTAAGTTTTTAATTTTTATCCAAAATAGTTAGTTAACGAAGTCGATCTTTCTTTTTTGTCCCTAAAACTCAGGGCGTTTCAAAACTTGGAGATTTTAAGAAATCAGTGATACTCAGTTTTCAGATAAAAACAATACATTCTCATTATGATGAGAATGTAATAAAAAAATCGAATACATTCAAGTAATATTTAGAAGAATTAAAGAGATTTGAAAAGAATTTTAAACTTTAGAAAATTTGTAGAAATGTGGTTTTTTAAGGATTTCAACAAAAAACTTCAGAAGCTTTAAAACAATTTCGAAGGGTTTCAAAAGAATAAACAAATTTTCTTAAAATTCCTACGAAAATTTAAAAGATTATAAGGCAATTCTTCATATTTTAAATGATTTTTTGAAATTTTAAGAAAAATTCGAGTCAGTTGAAAATATTTTAAGGAATTTAAGACGTTTTAAATAGAAAAGAAATATTAAAAAACTTAGAAGAATTTCCGAAAATTTATCAAATATTTCTTCACTTGTTTCAAACTTCTAAAAGTCCTAGATATGTTTTAAAAATGACTCCAATTTTTCTTAATATTTTGGTTAAAATTTTTATATTGTATTATTATTAATATTATTTTGTATTCCTGATGGTATTAAAATTTTTTTTAATTGATGAATTTCAATCAGGCCTTACAGCTAAAATATTTCCAAATTCATAGACAAAATGCTGATGCTCGTAACTTATATATTTATATGACTAAAAAAAATATTAAAAAAGCATTCAGTGTGACATCAAAATATTGTTTTATTTATTTACAGACAATACTTTATCCTAAAAAACCTTTCATTTATTTAGAAAACGTTTATTATAATTTTTAAACATAGTACAAAAATGTAACGCAACAGCGAGGAGGAAAGGGGGGGTCCAAAGTAAATGTTACGGTCTGTTACACGGGGCAGTGTGCGAGGAGGGGTAAAAAAGGTAGAA